>CM053793.1:512030557-512115557 GCA_028749045.1 Cupressus sempervirens | reverse complement strand
TAGTGGAGACATACAAGATTCTTTGGGGGTCAAATTGTCAATCAATTTTGTAATCACTTATAGCTTGGCTTGTAGTTTTATTCATCAAGGACATACCATCCTTTATTTTTTAGTAAGCAATATCAATGGAATCAATCTCTATAAAACTATGTTATAAGAAGAATGATGCTCAATATATGTATGCATGCATGTATGTATGTATATAGTATTTTCAATATTATCCTCCTTATTATTTACATGGTTGATCTAAAATAAAATATAAAAACACATGCAAGTGCTATGCAAAAGATATTCAAATGCTAGTTTCTAAAAAGGAATAACATTGACAAAAGCAATGATGAAACTTCATGATCAAAACACAATCCACAAAGATGTAGAGGATGTTGGCACAAGAAAAATGGGAAAATACCAAAATCTATTTTTTTAGTATTTCCTATGTTCTAGTATTTTACATTTGAGAGGCCTTTAGGGCACTTTTGGGATTTGATAGTTCTAAGAAGGTGTAGTTGTGGTTATAACTTCAACTATTGTATGTGGAAGTTTGGAAGACTTGTTTAGGCTACGAGTAGAAAGTTATGACATCTACATGTAGGCATAATTTTTCATATAGAATTTTTTAGTTTTCATAGCTATCAGATTTTATTTTATAATTAATCATCTAATGCACTCTTAATTTTCATTTACAAGGGATAGTGATGACCCTTGAGATCCATCAAACTTGTATAAACTCTATTATTGAATTGAATGTATAACTATTTGGCTTGCAAAAACATATGTGGTGTTATTTTAATGGTTTTCAATTAAATCACAATACCACAGGTTCTACACCAGGTATTGTAATCTAAATTCTTAATTCAGATGAGTGGTATCAAATCTTATTTGCTCCTATATGTCCATTATATGTGATTAGTGTATCTAAGGTTGGGATTGGCAATGAGAGATCTCTCAGATTATCTTCCTTTTAGATGCACATGATCGTAGATGGAAAAATAATAATGTGAAGAAATCATACATCAATTTTTATAGATCTTCAAAAAATGAGAGGCATAAGACAGTCCAAGAAATTCAAAAAATTGGTGGGAAAACCCATTCAAGGTGTAAGTAAATTTTGATATTCCAACTTTTCAAGGAAAAATTGATACAAATGTTGTTGATGACTGGTTTTCCAAATTGGAGAGGTACTTTTGTGTTGATAATTTCTTAGATATTAAAAAGAACGCATAGTTGAGGATTAGGGGAGCAAAACTTTCTACTTCTAACCTTGCCAATGAGTCAAATAGATGGGAACACACCAGTGATGACATGGTTCACTATGCAAAGCTGGTAAAAAAGCATAGGCTAGGGCAATCGATGCCCCATCTTGATAATGTATATTGGAATTGCTCTACAATTCTATGGGGCTTAGCCCTACTATTCTAAGGGATTTGGAACAAGAACTAATTGGGATTGGTAGAATGACCCTGAATACTAATTCTTCATTGCTTTATGGGATGGATAAGACTGATTCACTTTATAGGATGAATAGGGTTGCTCACTGGAAAAAAGTGATAGGGAATACTCTTGTTTTGAATAATAGGGGTTATAACTATGCTAATTCGAATACAAGGTTTCATGCTAGTTCATGGGGAAAGCTGATTGGTCATAGAATTGTAGGGCCTAAAAAGGTGGATGGTGGGAGTGATTGATTCATTCTCATAGCCTAGATCTATAGATCTAAATGTTCATCCGTCTTGAGAGGACTACTTATATAACCACCCCTTGCCCCATATAGATCTGATTGTGAGAGCTTGCTGATGAGATGATCTTTTTTCTCTCTTCTAGAAATCTACCCCTATCATCCAAGGGGCACCCTTTCAATATAGGGACACAGTAGCTAGTGGCCAAGAGAACCCATATATAGAGAGAGAGAAAGGGTGAGACGCTTTGATCTGTTGCGCCCATCTCATCTCCCCATTCGGCATTCTCACTCAATAGCTAGGGGAGGAGCCCTTAACTCTCTATATGCATGGGGGCAGCTATAGCTACATCAAGTTGAGCACCTTAGGGGAAGGATATAGAGAGAGATGATCTACTCTATAGAACTAGGTTGAGGGTGGCTATCTAGTTGGTAGTCAGCCAATGGGCTCAGGGACTAGATGCTTGCTATGCTTGGGTGCAAAAGGCCCCTACCTATATGTATATAGGGGTAATAGATAGATCTTGATGCAAAGTGATGAGATGATCTAGATGGCCATAGAATAAGCTGGGCTAACCAAATAGTAGGGGCAGATGGGCCCCCCTGCGGCAATCTAATCTCCCCCTATCTATCAGTCGACGGTCAAGAGAACTAGAATTGCACTATGTTTTCTATATGAGTCAGCAGCCAATTTTCTATCAGCGTCTGAGAGAACTATAACTAACTACTCTGATCTATTGCACTCCACCCTTGCATAGGGCTTGACTAGCTCTCTCTCTATATGGGATGAGCACCAAATCACATCATCCATCTATCCATTTTATATGTGATATTGTAGACTAATGGGATGGGGACTGACTAATAACTCTTTGGTGTGACCTACTATTCTATGGGCAATCTCCAGCATCTATCTGTCTCCCCTCGTCTGGTCCACTTCAGCAATTTGGTTAGTGGAATCAATGGTAGGGGCCCACTCAATCCAATTTTAGCTTCACTTGGAGAATAATCCTCATCTAGATAAATAGAATCCCCCCTTGCACTCAATTCACAGGCTCATAATGACCCACATCTGTTGAAGGTTGAACTAGCATCTAAGCATGTAGCAAGGGTGGCATGTATCTAAAATATCCACTTAGACCTCCTTGTTCAATAGCTTGTTCCATAGCCAATATGAGAACAAGAGCTCGGTGTTTTCGGTTACCCATTTATCAAAGGTATAGACCCAGTTCCAACTCCTTAGCTAGCATAAGATTCACCATCAGCATATTAGTAGCATCCTTCCCTCACCCTCATTTTATTTGGGTGAGTGCCCTACCATTCTACAGGCAATCTTAAGATCGACATTGATATTTAGTCCTAGAATTTTATGGGCCCACTCTACAAATCTAGTACCAAAGGCAGATACACTAGCGAATATAATTGAAGTTCCAGTTGTTAACCTTTCATCAATAGTTGATCCCGAACTAGCCTAAAATGAGAATGGGTCAAAGTGATAAGTCACAGGCCTATGCACATCAATTTGATCTTTACATAAGGTGGAAAGAAACCCCAACCATACACATCACATGATTGATCCATCAAGCTATCACTTCATCTTTCCACCCCACTTTCGAATTATACCTTTCTTCCAACATTTTCTTTATTTCTGTGAACCCACAATCCCTAAGGGCTCTCTAAACCCTTGGCTACACTTGAACCTAAAATCTTCCTTCTCCAAACTCCTTTTTTAAGAGACATGTCCCTCTACTTTGATCCCCTTCTCATCTTCTTGGATCATTTTCCTCCCTTGAGCTATCCCAGGATTTAACCTTAGCCCTCCTCAATACTAAGAATCATGTGAAGTTGGCATGGGAGGTTCACTTAACAACTGAAGGAAGCCAAGAAGTGTAGGATGGACATGAATTTTCTATGATATTTAATGGAAAACCCATATGGAAAGAATTGTAGAGCATACAAAAAAAAGAATATTACCATGAGGATACATGTATGTGCAGGATCATGGTCAACCAAACTATGCCCTTAACTAGCAATGAAAAATCAACAAATTAGGGTTATGTCAACTTGACATGCAGTTTTCAACTTATTATGAACTTTCTATCAAAAAGTTGATAGAAAATAATTTCTAGGAAATTTAATTTAGTTTCTAAACTACTAGGCCTTATCTATAAAAAAAAAAAAAAAAAGATGATTAGTGAGCAATTTTAATTTTAATGCAATATTACAAAAAATTTATAACAAAAAGGGTATGTGTGGGATCATAGTGTGCCAAAAAGTGGTGATTTGAAAAATATGTAGTCCTAAAATGCCTCAAAGAATTTCAAAATCTATTCCAACTTTTTTCTCACCTTTCCTAATGCTAAATGAAAACAATTAATACTTTTACAAGGCCTACTATGATTTTCATACCAGCTCTATATGGTAAACTTTAAAAACATCCCAAAAAAGTGTTTTTAACCTGTTCTTGTGTGTTTTTTTACTTCAAACATGTAGCTGAGGACCTTTTTAAACCAAAATTGATGAAATAAAAAGGGTTTCTTAAGAATGTTACTATATTTCCATAAATATAAGGTTTGTCAAATTACGAGTTTAGTAAGTAATTATTACCTATTTTCTATTGGAGTTACATATAAACTATTGATTGAAACATTTCTTGAAAAATAGCTATGACTTTCAAATGGTACAATAGTTTTCAAATCCAAAAGATGCATCACATTCTATGCTTCTTCTACTATAAGGAAAAGGAAAAAAGAAAAATTAAATTTTGCAGAGTTCTGAATTGGTTAAGGTGGTCAGACATGAGATTTTTTTTATTCCAAAAATACTAAAGTAGAAAATTAATAATTATTTATTTATTTAGAATAAAAATAAACTAAAATACATGTCACATCCAGGCATGAGTCTACTTCTTCTATCTAGAATATTATTTAAAAATGTTATAATTTGATTTTGATTAAGGTGGTCAGACATATGTCTACTTCTTATTTTTGTCCTAAAATTTTTGTATTATTGCATTAAAATGTTAGAAATGCTTTAGAATAACTGAGAGGGGGGGGGGGGGGGGGGGGGGGGGGTGGGGGGGGGCCGTGAATCAATTATTCAAGGTCCAAATGTGTAAACCCAAATTGGGAAAAACCACCAGTAACATGCTACTCAATCCTCACTCTTCTAAAGTGATGCCTTGTAAAAGGCTTGCCCTGTTAAAGGCTACAACACACTGTTAAATGTGACCTGGTTAAAGGATTTAACCACCCTATTAGAAGTGGCCCTGGTTAGAGGAATTTAGAACATTCACTTAGAATGTCACCCTGTATAAGGATTTACAAATGGTTGTTAAACAACCAAAGTCCATAGGATTTTACCTTAGTTGACATAATTGTTAGAGAGTAACAACAAGGGCTTTTGACCTTATACAAATCACAACTTAACTTACAGATTTCAAATCTCTATTCAGCTCACAACATTCTCTGGCTTTCAGTCTTTGTAGTTCTAATAGCTTGTCCTCCTTTCAAGCTTTGTCTCCTTGAGTCTCCATGCTCAATGTACCAATGTAATCTCTTATATGGCCACTTATCGAAGAAAATTCTTTGTGCTTTGTTCTTCCTTTTCCTCGATGCCTTCTCCTTGACACCCTTCAATAACTTTGACCCAACCACTCTAGCTTCTTGGCTTGTAAATCCTTAAATAGAAGTCTAGAATCCTTTTTTCCCACTTGATTCTTCCCACTTTTGCTTTAAGATCAAATGGATTACGTAGGATTCAATGAATCTACCCCATATCTTGTTCCTTCTAGAAACATCATGAAGAATCCTCCTGAATGCACCCAAAAATGGTTTACCTAAAATTCTGTGCCTCCATCTCATCATCCTTATCCTCCATCTAGTTCACAAAATTTAAGGTAACAAACTTGTCAACTCAAATCTAGTGAATCTTTGACTTTTCAAATAATGTAGTAGCTTAGCCCTATTGAAATTTTGGTGCTTGGCACATACTGTATTACTCAGCACCAACTATGTTTTATTGATGCTCGGCACCTATTACTTACTCAGCTCCTTTTGAATCACTTAGCACATACTAGATTTTGCATTTTCTCAGCGCTAACTAAAAATTTGCTCGGTATGAACTAGCTTGCTCGGCACTCACTAATGAATTTAGTCAAGCTTTGTAGATACCCTTATTACAACTTATACTTCTAAAGTTTCTAAGTGTGGCCTACCTCTCTATCTTCAAATATATTGTCAATACATCATTTTACTAATGTCTTAACTGATCCTAGCACTTCATTACAAAACCATAACTCAACCTTTCCCTTAGGTTCTTTTGTTACATCTTGTTGATTAAATCCTCTTCATAAATCAACTAAGTGATAGTACTTAGATCTTATAAGTAATTATCATTCCAGCAAATAGCAGGTTTGACACTAGTGACAAAACAATGATTGAAAATATTCTTTATCAACAATCTCCCTCTTTGTAAACAATATGATCTTTTCAATCAGATCTCTAACAATCTCCCTCTTTGGCATTGATAGCAAACCAGACTGATCAACCAAGTTATCAAAATGCTAACTAGGTTAAAACAATAAATCAAATGCCAAAAAGAAATTGTGTTACCATCAATTTTCACACCTTCCTCTCTAATCTGCTATCCTGATTTCTTCTCTTATGTTTCTCTCTCTTAGCCGATGTTCCCTTTCTACTATTTCTTCTCCTTCTGTATGTCTGATCAGTTCCTATATGACTTCCTCTTTTCTGTGGCTTACCACTTTGATCAATTCCACTTTCCTTAACTATTATTTCTCCCTCTTGCATTTTTTTCTTTGAATGTGCCATGCCATTTCTCCCTCTGCATGGTATTTCTTCCTTTGTATCAATTAATCAATTTCTGTTATTTCTAAGTTTCTGTTATTTCTCAATTTATGTTATTTCTTAGTTTCTACTATTTCTCCCTTTGTCCATTTGAATTTGTAGATTTGATCAGTTTTTGTTATTTCTCCTTCTTTGACAACAATGCCAAAGACATATTATTTCAACATCTTAACATGTAAGTGTAGCATTTGCAGGTACTCCAATTTCTCCCTCTATCACCTTGCTTGTGATTGATTTGGAATTTCAGCACTTTAGTTACTTTAGGCAAAAACCTAAAGTATCCTCTGCATCAATTTGTAACATTTCATCATTCAACTTATTTGATGTAGGGCAATCTTGTTGTTTCTCAAAGAGCGTTAGATAGGGGTATCACCCCTAACTAACCTCTAAGATACTCAAATGCATCTTTAGGTAGTGCTTTTGTGAAGATGTCAACAATCTATTCTTTTGAGCTATCATAATCCATCCTTACTTTCTTGTCTTCCACCAATTCTCTTACATAGTGATACTTAATTGCAATGTGCTTTGTTTTGGCATGCATCACAGGATTCTTTGATATGTTGATGGCACTTGTGTTATCACAATAGAGTATCACAGGTTCAGTTATATCTTCCTTCATACCTTGCAGCAAATATTTGATCCATACAATATTGGTGTAGTTGATAGCAGTAGCAACATATTCAGCTTCTTCTATGGACTGTGAAGTACAACTTTGTTTTTTGCTGGTCCAAGTAACCAATCTTTTACCTAAGAAAAGTGCTCCTCCACTAGTGTTATTTCTATCATAAATATCACCTCCCCATTCTACATCAATGTAGGCTTTCAACTCAAACTTTTCACTCCTCTTGTAGCATAATCCAAAGTCATTTGTTCCTTTTAGGTACCTTAGTATTCTTTTTACTGTCATCAAATGATTTTCTCTTGAATTTGCAGAAAATCTTGCCACTATTCCAATAGCTAATGTAATGTTTGGTCTGCTATGCACAAAATACTATAACTTTCCAATTATTGATCCATACATTGTCTAATTTACTTTAGCTGACTCATCACTCTTGAAAAACTTATGTCCTATTACCATTGGTGTACTGACTAGTTTTGAATCTTCTAAGCTAAATGTCTTGAATATCTCCTTGATATATTTTGATTGGGTCACAAATATACAAATATGCCATGCTTCAATTGATGTACTTGCAATCCAACAAAGAATTTGATTTCTCCACACATTGACATCTCAAACTCATGTTTTATTTGATCAGCAAAATCTTTGCAAAGGGCATCTTTTCCTCCAAATATTATGTCATCAACAAAGATTTCAGATATTAGAATATCTTTACCTATTGTTGCCTTGATATATAGGTTGTTCTCATATGTTCTCTCAAATCTTACCTTCACAAGATATTTGTGCAGTCTCTCATATCATGCTCTAGGTGTCTTTTTCAAACCATAGAGTGCTTTATGTAGTTTGTAGACCATATCCTTGTTGTTTTCATCAACAAATCCCTTTGGTTGTTCTATGTAGACTTCCTCTTCCAGTATACCATTTAGAAAAGTAGACTTTACATTCATTTGGTAGACTTTGAAACCTTTGTAAGAAGCATATGCAAGTAGTGTTCTCACTCCTTCCATTCTTGCAATAGGGGAAAATGTTTCCCCATAGTCCACTCCTTCTTCTTGTGCATAGCCTTTGCAGACTAGACTAGCCTTATTTCTTGTGATCTCGCCATTCTCATTAAACTTGTTTCTAAATACCCATTTGGTACCAATCACACTTTTATCAGCTAGTCTTGGGACTAATGTCTAGGTTTTGTTCTTCTCTATCTAATCTATCTCTTCTTCTATAGCTTTATGCCAGTTATCATCTTATAGTGCATCTTTCACTATTCTAGGCTCAATCTTTCTCAGCAGACATGATTCATTTCTTAGCCTATTCCTTGTCATTGGTATGGCTTCCTTGTCACCTATGATTTGTTCAGTAAGGTGATGTCTTCTCACATACTTGGATCATCTTGGTTTTGTCCTTTTTTCCATGTTTGATCTTTTAGCTTTAGAATCACTATGCACATCTCTTTCTGATATTTCATCATCTCTTCCATGTGTACTAATTTCATAATCAGAATGTGCATTATCTTCATTTTGCAACTCAGCTTTTGAATGCAGCTCAACATTCATTGGTTGTGACTTGACTGATACTAAAATTTGTTGTTGATTTACATCTTGATTAGAAACTCCATCTTCAGTAGGTATCCCTTCATAGAAGTATATAAAGGATTTGTATTCTTCTTGATTTCATCAACATGAGCTTCTGCATGCTTGTCAAAGTTTACATTTGCACTCTTCACAATCTTGTTAGTGTTAGTATTCAAACACTTATATGCTTGACTTCTACTGGAATATCCAAGGAATATGCCTTCATCACTCTTTGCATCAAATTTATCATTTCTAGAATCTTTAAGAATATAGCATTTACAACCAAACATTTTGAAATATTTTACATTAGGTGAGTGATTGTACCATAATTCAAAAGGTGTTACATTTGTACCTTTCTTGACTTGTACTCAATTCAAGGTGTAGACAGTTGTACTTACAGCTTCTCTCTAGTACTTCAAAGCAACATTTTTCTCCATCATTAATGTTCTAGCATAGTCTATCACTGATCTATTCCTTCTCTCTACAATGCCATTCTGACATGGAGTTCTTGGTGCTAATGTTTGTCTTTTAATTCCTTTATCATTGCAAAAATGTCTCAAACTCTTTTGATGTAAACTCTCCTCCTCTATCTAATCTTAGGCACTTCAGACTCTTTCATGTTTCTTTCTCAACCTTAGCTAAATACCTCTTAAACATTTGAAATGCACCAGATTTTTGCTTTAAGAACATGGTAGTCATCATCCTAGAGCAGTTGTCCACAAACAACATTATGTATATGTTTCCTTGGTAGCTTTTCACTTCTATTGGGCCACATAAATTAGTATGCACTAACTCTAGTACTTCTTTGGAAGTGTAGGTTTTGATTTTGAAACTTGATTTGGTCATCTTTCCTAGTTGACATTGTTTGCACATTGTATTTTTAGGCTTCTTCAGCTTAGGCAAACCTCTGACTTCTTCATTTTGCTGATGCTAATCAGATTATCAAAGTTAACATGACAAAGCCTTTTATGCCATAACGACACATCATCAAGTTTTACAATAAGACAGGTTGCATCTTCCATATCTAGGGAAAATAGATTACTCCTAGTTTGTTCACCTTTTCCTATAAGATTTCCATCAATGTCATAAATTTTGGCAGATTTGTTTCCAAATTCTACTTTGCAACCTATATTGCCTAATTGTGACACACTCAATAGATTGTAGTTCAATCCTTCAATATAATATGCATTATCACATGTAATTTTCTCTGTAAGTTTAATAGAACCTTTTCCTTTGATTTGACATGGAGCATCATCTCCAAATCTAACACTATTTCCATCATATTGAGTAAAGGTAACAAACTTACTTTTATCTCCTCTCATGTGATGTGAGCATCCACTGTCTATGATCCATTTGTCATTTTTGTTCACATAGGTTACCAGTGTTGTTGCCTCATCTTCATCTAACTCACCCTTCATGGCTACATAGACTACCTCATCATCATTTTCATCAGAATCCTCTTCTTCAACAATGTAACACTTTTTGCCTTTGTCTTTGTAATCTCTACTATCATCTTCTCTTTTGTTCTTGTTCTTATTGCTTTCTTTGTAGTTCTTTTTCTATGTGCATCTTGCAACAATATGTCCTACTTCATTGCAATTAAAAAAATGATAGGAAGCTTACCTTTGAATTTTCCTTTCACTCTATGAAATCTTCTAGCTAGCAATGCTTCCAATTGTTCCACATCTTCCTCATATGTACTATTGTCACTAGATGCATACTTTACCTTTCTCTTCGTCTTCTTTGGTTTCACCTCCTCAGTGTCTTTTAATGATAGCTTTGTCATGCCCAAACTACGAGGGCAAAAAAAACACACATATTTTTTTTTTAGTTAAAAATTAAAAAGCTCAAGTTTGATAAGTTGCGATCACAGTTTAAGTAAAGGTTCTCTATACTGATAAATTATTATTTTCGTTATTAAGATGATATCGACAAAAGTTATGTTATTACATTATCTTTCCACACAATGTGCATATTATATAAATAACAATTTAAATGAGTTTGTTCCAAATTATTATGAAAATATAAGATCAAGAACTCATTAAAGGAAATATTACATCTACCCATACACCCATATAAACTATTAAGATTATGATCAATTATTAACCTATTTAAGTAAAACTAAATAATATTCAAAGACAAATTTTAACATTAATACTAAAAATAACTAATCATTAAGTTATAACTTTCTATGGTAATTAAACAACTAAATTAATTTAAAGCTAAACTAACTACATACTAACTTTTAAAAAAACATACTAATTCTTATAAAGAATTTTATTAAATCACTAATCAAATTAAAACTTAACAAATTAACATTTAACTATGTAACTATCTAATTACTAAACATTAATTTCAACTAAATAATAACGAAAACTTTCTAAAATTTATTAAATAACTAAATTAATTTAAAACTAAACTAGCTAATCTAAAACTAAAACTGACATAACAAAAATTTAACATAAATATAAAAACTAACTAAAATTAACTTAATCTAAACTAACTCCCTTAACACTTTAACTTAATTTAATCATTTTATATATCACAAATAAAAATAACTAATTAAAAACAAACAAACTAAACTAGGCTAGACTAGCCTAACATCATACTAACCTAACCCCTACTAACACCTACACTAACCACCCTATCTAACTCTAAAACTATCTTTCTCCCATCCCTAAGCTCCCCTACACCTAACCCTCTCCACTTGGCCACTAGCCAAGTTGACTTGACCCCCAAGTTGGGCACTCCCCAAGGTTGGGCGTGCTGCACAAGTGATCTACGTGTTTCCCCAAAGCAAAGAAAGGTGACAAGGCTTGATTAATAAGGAAGACTCTAAGGAAAAAGGGCGTCAGACCAAGGGTCTTCTCAACAGGTTTTGTCCCCCCAAAACATTTGCCTCCATGAAATAGTAAGGTGAGCACTCAATGAAAAAGAAGAGGGGGGAAATGATAGTGGGGACAGGTGACATCATCCCCAATGACTTTGCACATGAACTTTTTTAAAAACCCTTTAAAATCATAGCATTTGAGATGTGACGCCCAAGGTAAGATGGGTAAGTATTTAAGAGATAAAGTTTTTTTGGTGAGAATAGATATTAGGATAATTTAAAATGTTAAAAGTTTATTTTATTTTTTTTTAATGGTTATATTATTATTGTTTTTAATTTTAAATGTAAATTTCAATAAAGCAAAAGGGATCATGAGGGAATCTTTTAGATTCTCTGTTACCAAAATGGTAACAATACTTATCCCATACAAAAGACAGAGAGTTTTTACTCTCTTGCAACATTTTTTTTTTTGAAATATTTTCTAAGTATAAAATTACAAGGCAAAGTTTTTTTTTTTTTGTCTATATTTTGAATAGAATTAAAACATGGATACAATAGTTTGTAGCACATTAACACCATATTAATATGATCTCCTATACAACTTGAATTGCAATAAATCAACCATAGCCATTATTTTCTTTCCTTAACATAATTTTCTTTTTGAACATATAAGGAAACTTGAAATTTTGCCAAATTAAATCAACATCAATTCCATCCTATTTTGATGTGCATCCATCCAATTTAAAATTTATGATTAAATCACATGACAAGCAATTATACTCAACACCAATTTTATTGGCAAACCTGATTCAAGGGCTCAGTTGGGAAAGAACAAGGAAGAAAACCCAAAGTCGTTGCCATTACAATAAGGTTTTGAGATACAAATTACATAGGATTTCAATCCTAAATTACAACACTTAATTTAAATTTCCTTCCTGACCCTCATCAAGGGTTCCATATCAAATCCTGCAACACATTTCTAAGAACCGTGGAGGGAACACAATCTGATCGGGTGACAACCAAGCATAACCAAGAGACAATCAAATATGCATATTCATACATGGTTTACACAATAGGATTCACAATGAATCAAAACTAGGGAAAGGTGGATTTTTCCAACAGGAGATGTCAGACACAACACCAAACCAGGTGCCCAATTAGGGTTATAAATCAAGAACTTCAGTTCTTCCATTCTTACATGCCAAAACTCATACATGGTTTGTGCTGACAGGTAGGGGCCCATAACACCCTACCCTCTCTCCCTCTTCTCGTCCTAAGAAGAGACTCTACACTATTTGAGTCCAACTAAAATGCCCTTTCCCAAAATTGGCCACTTCTGCCCTCTCCAAGGGTGAGTAATGCCAAAACACCCATGCAAGAACATCTCAAAATTCAAACATAAACATGAAAGGAAATCATTCAAAATAACATGGTTTTCAAAGCTTCCCAACATACCCACAAACATACAAACATTCAAACAACAACAAGGTAGCATAAGCATGAAACAAACATGAAATCTGAACAAGGGAGATGAGAATTCCTACCTTCACAAAGAGGTAATGGCAAATGAACAAGTTTGAGTAGAGCTTTTCCATTCCTTGCTTCAATCTTCCAAGACTCCTCTCTAAATGTAGAGATTGGGTAACAACCCCCACTAGTCCAAGAAGGGCCTCTAAATAAGCCTCAAACTCAACCACCAAAGGGATCAATAACTTCTCCCATCCACTTACAATTCTAAAAACTCCTAACTCAACCCATACTATGGTTGACCACTAAGTGGAGGTGAGGTAAGACAACTCATGGTAACCACTTGCAATTTTCGCACAAAGGTAAAATGAGACTTTTTGAGTGATCTCAAAAGTCAACAAAAGGGGATTAGGGGTTGGAAAAGACCCCCAACCCATACCCTTACCCCTTGGGTATAATTATTTCATGTTTTAAAGCCTTAGGAATAGGTTTAGAGCCAAACAAAGCTAGGAATTAATTAGGACCAACTAACAACTCTAAAATGCAGATTAAGCACTAATCTGGATAAGGATGACTAAACTTGATTAAGAAGCAAATTAGAAAACTGACACTAACTAAATCTGACCTAGGTCTAAAGGTTACACAGCTAACCCTAATCAGCACACTGAAGAACATAAACAAATCACAAGTGTCAAGCGACACCATAAGAACACAGTTACGAGCATTAACATTTACTGATCACATAAGGATACATACATACATCTCAATTTAATTACGAACAACAAGGTTTCCAAAATTAGCACATAGGTATCAGTTATGTTCCTCCGTCAATTTTCTCGGCTAAAATATCTGCACACTCATTGCACACATCAGTAGTCTCGAAAATTACATGTACATATATATATACGTATCAGGAATCACATAAATTAAAACATCCATCTATAACAAAAATCAAGGTTCCTCTCATCCTATTCAATTCTTAACCATTTAAAATATCTTAAACCAAAATGTTAATCCTATCTTTTTACTTAATTCATCAACATACATAAACATAAAACATCAAATGACGGACATCAAATATCTGAAAATAACATCACACAACATGAAATAATATGATATGTTCAAGTATCTGATAATGTCTCGACATCTCGAGTCGTCGGTATGAAAATGATAAAGTAACAACTAAGGCTATGAAGGGTCAGGGCAAGGCCTCACAAGCTTGGCCTTGAAAGTAGATTCAAGATTCTTAGGTCTATAGTTGTCAAAGTTGGACAACTCAAATGCAATGAGTCTTCCCACTATTCCTTCAAAAGTTAGTTGGTTTCCTTATACACATATTAATTCTTGTATGGATGAAACTCTAATAGCATAGATGGGGATCAAGGTTCTTAAGAATTTGTTATTGACAGTGTCATCTTCTAAATGACCACCCAAACTTCTTATTGCAGTTACTACTTTTTTCATTCTAGAGGCATATTGAGTAGCATTCTCACCTTCCTCCATTTTCATGTCGTCAAACCTTCCTCTGAGGCTTTCTCTTTTTTCTCTTTGAACATTCTAATCTCCTCCATAGATATTAGTTAAGGCTTTCCACATCTTGAATGTAGAGTCACATCCCTTGATGTCATCAAATTCAGCATAGTTGAGGGTAGAGGCAATTTCCAGCATTGCCTGATTGTGCTCCTTCTTTTTCTTCATATCTTCTACAGTGGGTATAGCTAGATCAACATGTTCTACTTCAATTGAGGTTTGTGCATGATCACTTATTGATCCAAGGTGTAGCTTCATCAACTTTTGCCATCTAGTGAAGTTATCTATGTTGAGCTTGGGAACTTCTCTCTTGGATATCTTTGATCTTCCTGCTTCTAGTACCTTGAAACTAAATCAGCAGATGGCTTTCATACCAATTGTTAGAAATGCTTTAGAATAACTAAGGGGGAGGGGAGGTGAATTAGTTATTTAAGTTCCAAATGTCCTAATAAAACTTTTTCACCAAGTAAAGTGAGCCCATTAAATTGTTCATACATCCAAGCTTAAACTTTCCTACTTATCAAGTTACTGTAAAATAAACATGCAAGAATAACACATGAAGAATCAACACATAACACAATGATTTATGTGGAAACCCAAATTGGGAAAACCATGAGTAACATGCTACTCAATTCTCACTCTTCTAAAGTGATGCCCTACGAAAGGCCTACCCTGTTAAAGGCTATAACACACTATTAAATGTGACCTGGTTAAAGGATTTAACCACCCTATTAGAAGTGGGCCTAGTTAGAGGACTTTAGAACATTCACTTGGAATGTCACCCTGTTAAAGGATTTACAAATGGTTGTTAAACCAACCTAAGTCCATAGGATTTTACCCTAGTTGACACAATTGTTAGAGAGTAACAACAAGGGCTTTTGACCTAATATAACTCACAACTTAACTTGCAAATTTTAGATCTCTGTTCAGCTCACAACATTGCTTGGCTTTTAGTCTTTGCAGTTCTGACAGCTTGTCCTCCTTTCAATCTTTGTCTCCTTGAGTCTCCATGCTCTATGTACCAGTGCAATCTCCTATATGGGAACTTATCAAAGTAGATTCTCTATGCCTTGTTCTTCCTTTTCCTTATTGCCTTCTCCTTAACTCCCTTCAACAACTTCAACCCAGCCACTCTAGCTTCTTGGCGTGTAACTCCTTAAATAGAAGTCTGGAATCCTTTTTTCTCACTCGATTCTTCCCACTTTTTATTTCAGATCAAATGGATTAGGTAGGATTTAATGAATCTACCCCATAACTTGTTCCTTCTGGAAACATCATGAAGAATCCTCCTAAATTCACCCAAAAATGGTTTACCTAAAATTCTATGCCTCCAACTCATCATCCTTATCCTCCATCTCATTCACAAAATTCAAGGTAACAAACTTATCAGCTCAAATCTAGCAAATCTTTGACTTTTCAAATAATGTAATAGCTCAGCACTATTGAAATTCTGGTGCTCGGCACATACTATATTACTCAGCGCCAACTACATTTTAATGATGCTTAGCACCTATTGTGGATTCACTCGGCATCCACTAAGCTTTTCTAATGCTTGGCACCTATTACTTTCTTGGCTCCTTCTATATCACTCGACACATACTAAATTTTGCATTTGCTTGGCACTAACTAAAAATCTGCTCAGCATGAACTAGCTTGCTTGGCACTCACTAATGAACTTAGTCAAGCTTTGCAAACAGCCTTGTTACAACTTATACTTCTAAAGTTTCTAAGTGTGTCCTACCTCTATATCTTCAAATATATTGGCAATACATCATTTTACCAATGTCTTAACTAATCCTAGCACTTCATTACAAAATCATAACTCAACCTTTCCCTTTGGTACTTTTGTTACATCTTGTTGATTAAATCCTCTTCATCAATCAACTAAGTGATAGTACTTGGATCTTATAAGCAATTATCATTCCAGCAAATAGCAAGTTTGACATCAGTGACAAAAAAATGATTCAAAATATTCTTTATCAACAATCTCCCTCTTTGCAAACAATATGATCTTTTCAATCAGATTTCCAACATAAAATTCAAAATCTTAACCAATCAATTTTTATTTTTTTAAGAAAGGGCCTAGTATTTTAGAAGCTAAATTCATTTTCCTAGATATTCTTTTTTCTCAATTTTTTGATATAATCTTTATAGGAAATATAAAAGTGCATGTCAAGTTGACATAACCTTGATTTTCTGATTTTTTATTGTCACTTAAGATCATAGTTTGGTTGACCATGATCCTATACGCGTATGTTTGACAACCTTAATCATAACCAAATGATAATAATTTTTAATAAGATTATAGATATAAGAATTAGACACATTTATGAATGGGATGGATATTTTTTAGTATTTTTATTTAAATAAATAAATAAATATTAATTTTCTACAATAGTATTTTTGGAATAAAAATCCTCTCATGTCTAACCACCTTAACTAATTCAAAACCTTGCAAATTTTATATTTTTTTGTTTTTTTCCGTTATAGTAGAAGAAGTATAGAATGTGGTGCATCATTTAGATTTTAAAAATTTTGTACCATTTGAAAGTTATAGTTATTTTTAAATCAATGTGTCAATAAGCACTTTATACGTAACTCCATTAGAAAATAAGTAATAATTACTTAATGACCTTGTAACTTTATAGACATTACAATTATGGAAAGCTATGAATATTCTTAAGAAACCCTTTTTGTTTGATCAAATTTGGGTGAAAAAAATTCATCAACTACATGTTTGAAGTAAAAAAATACACAAGAATAGGCCAAAAATATGTTTTCGAAACATTTTTGAAGTAGACCATGTAGGGTTTCTATCTAAAGATATAATAGTAATTTGGTTTGGTATCAAGATGGGTGGGAAAAAATTGGAATAGATTTTGAAATGGTTTGAGGCATTTCAGAACTACATAATTTTCAAGTTACCACATTTTGGCACACCATAATCCTATAGATACCCTTACCTATGAATATAAATATAATGGAAATTAGTCCAATAAAAGAATAACCAATCAATTTAGGAGTACACCAACATATTTCATGCTCTCTCTACAAAGATTGGCGTCAAAGATTTACAAAAACATCAAGTTTTGATGTATAAGAGTGGTCTTGATAGATATATTCAGACTCAAATGGATTTCTTGAATATAGAAACATTGTCTAATGCTTATAAATAAGCATCAAAAAATGAGAAGTCCAAACAAAAAGGGAGGAGGGAAAATCCATCAAATAGCAAAATGGAAAGGTGAAGGTAATAAGCCAATGGAAAAACAAACAATCAAGGATCCATCTCCAAATTCACTAGCAAACAAGACATGGGGTGTAAAGAAAACATGGAAATAATTAGGTATGTGGTGTGAAGTCCATAAAAGTCCCTATCATAATACTAAATATTGTATAACTATAAAGAATTCATGAAGAGGTCATTGAACCCAAGGTGATAGATTTTGGAAAACAAAAGGATGATGAACAAATCATTGAGCTGACCCATATGCCACTATGGTCACTACAAAGGTATTTTCTCATGATGATGAAGAGAGATTATTCCATTCACAAATATGGGTAGGAGGAAAAGCTTTGCATCTTATTGTTGATAGTGGTAATCAAAAGAATTTTATATCTATTGAGAGTGTAAATATATTGAATCTGAAGACAACATCACACTCCCAACCATATTATGTGGGATGGGTGAGCCAAGGGCAAGATATTCAAGTAAACAAGAAATATCATCTATTATATTCCATTAAACCATTCAAAGATGAGGTGATTTGTGATTTAGCTCCTCTTGGTGTGTGTGATATTTTGTTATGGCATCCATACATGTATTAGTATCATAGGATGTATGAGTCTCGGCCACAAAGTGTGACAATCAAATTAGGTGGACAAAAGTATCGGATTGTAGAGCTAAGTATTACACACTCTACATCTTTGATTAGTGAAACAAATGTAGAATATTAATAGCCCAAGCTAGTACATTTTTTTTATTAATGATTCATTCTTGAGAACATAAGAAAAATGTGAGTTCATCATGTGCAACACAACAACAAAGATCAATATATCATATTTTAACAAAATATCAGAATGTGTTGGAGTTACCAACAAGGGTACCCTCACATTGCCAAGTTAGACACTCTATTGATTTGATACTAGGAACCCCATTACCTAAAGAGCTACTATATAGGACGTCAATTCTAGAAAATGATGACATATAAACCAGTTACAAGAATTGATTTAGAAAGGACATATCCTCCCAAGTGTATTTCCTTGTGGTAGCCCAATTGTTCTTGCAAAGAAAATGGATGGTACATGGAAGCTTTGTATTGATTATAGATCATTGAATAAGATCATTGGAAAAAATAGATTTCCAATTCCTTAGATAGATGATCTCTTAGACTAGCTTAGAGGGGGGAAATTCTTGACTAAAATAGACTTGAAATTTGAGTACCATCAAGTACCAATTGATCAAATAGATCTATGGAAATCTAAAGAGGGACTATTTGAAAGGTTGGTGATGCCTTTTTGCATCACAAATGCCTCAACCAAATTTATGAGAATGATGAATGATGTGCTTAGGCCATTCACAAACTCTTTTGTAGTTGTATATCTGGATGATATTTTAATATTCAACTACATGTAAAACTTTGGAAGAATATCCACAACATGTGGAACAAATATTATATGCATTGCAAGACCATGGCCTTTATGCAAATAAGAAAAAATGTTATTTTGGTATGTAAAATATTAGGTACTTGGGATATGTTATTAATGGTGGGGATGTTCATGTTGATCCTAAAAAGATCCAATTAATTAAAGATTGGTTCGCAATAAGGAATCTCACAGAGTTGTGCAGCTTCTTAGGGTTAGCTAACTTTTATCTTAGATTTGTGTTTGGATTTTCATATTTTTCTTGGCCTTTGAATTAGCCATTATGAGGAGGTATGAAAGAAAAATTCAAATTGACAAGTGTTCAACAAAACTAATTTGAGGAGTTAAAAAAAGTTATGTTCTACGCTAGTTTTATCTCTTCCTAATATACAACAATCTTTTGAAGTAAAAACTAATGCACTAGAATATTCCCTGGGAGTAGTACTACAATATGGTTGTTGGTCATTTTGGAATAGGTAAGACAACTACTATACTACAAAAATGTTTCTACTTGCCAAGAATGAAAACTGATGTGATAGCTCATACATTAGAGCATGTACATTGTGTGCCATTGTAAATCTTGCAAATTATAAGATGGGTTTATATTTACCACTTCCTATTCTAGAAAAAACTTAACATTCAATTTCAATGGGTTTTATGTCTAGTCTTCCTACCACTAAACATGGGCTTGATTGTTTATAAGTTGTAGTAGATATATTTTCAAAAATGGAAATCTTGGTGGCCTGTAGAAAAGAAATCTCTACAAAAGAAACTATAAAAAACTTTTTTTAGAATGTTTGGTTTTAGTTTGAGTTACCAAAAAGTATTATTTTAAATAGGGATAGTCAGTTTCTTAGTAAATTTTGGTCTTCATTATTGGAAATTATGGACACAAAAGTAATAAATTCTACTACATTTCATTCTCAAACACAGGTTGCTAATCAAATAATTATTCAAATATGGCATATGTATCACTCCAAACATCCTTTTACATGTAATGAGAGCCTTCTTGATGCAGAGATAAACTCAACGGAAGCAAAAACAAAAGGAACCAGTACTAGAAAGAGATAGATAAGAATATTCTTCTAATTGATTCATCAAATGAGCAATATATACACTTGCGCTCCTAAAGATTTCTTCTCCCCGTAACTTCATATCCAAAAACTTCACTAAATCTAAACCTAAAAACTCTATTTATACTTGCTAGGATGGTCTATGGAACTTTCTAGATTATTACAAAATAGGAAAATAGACCCAAAGAGATCTCTTGCCAAAATGGCTTACAGAATGTTCTACATCATTATAGAATGGGAAAACTGACCCCACAATGGTTTGAACATCCCTAGAAAACATCTTTATGTGGATGCTCCTGCACCATACACCTGGGGACAATAGAATCCAAGTCCCTTGGATTGTCCTTCCTCTTTCTTGTCTTCCAATTCCTTGGTATTTGTTGTTTGTACTATTTCCAAGTACCCAAGTCAACTTTCATATTTTTAGAAAACTCTTCCACATAAGAATTCAGGTAGAACTCTTGCAAACCTGCAATAAATGGATTAAAAAAAGCAAATGGAACCTCATAATATATGAATTCATCAATTTGGTTTACTATAGGAACCTTTGCATCCTTTTTCTCAATGTATTTATGCTGCAATATCTCCATGCTTGGAGACAAATTCATCACTATTTGATCCTTATCTATCCTCTTAGTTTCATCATAAGTCCTCTTCCTTGTTGTGACTATTATCCTTTTGATAGGCCATACCACTTTCTTTCTTAACTTCAAATGCCATCTCTTGGTTCCATCAAGAACAAACACATCCACCTCTTTTCCATCTTTATGAAACTTTTCATCACAAGGCTCATCAACAATTACCACTTCAACCTCTTTCCTAGCTTCAAGAACCTTTTTATGATAAGGTACATCAACAACTATTTGTTGCAAATTTTTTATATCAGCATCAATTTTTTCATTTTGTCCTTCCAATGGACAAGTCTTCTCTTCATTGGTAACCAAGGTCTCTTTTCCATCTTCACAAGCTTCTGTAATCTCATTGGATTGTTTCTCCAAATCACTATTTTATTTTTCCACATTTTTCTTCAACTCCTTTTTTAGTCTCACTAAATTTTCTTCCCCTTTTCTAAGTTTCCTCTTTAGGAATCTCATTTTCTCTTCTATCTCTTGATTCATTCTAGCTTCCTCTTCTCTTTTCTTTTTTTTCTCTTCCTCTCTTTTCTTTTTTTGAAAATCACAATATGAAACCCATGCATCTAAAAGTATCCTCTTATCATGAGATAAATCTCCTCTTGTGACCATTTTCTCCTATCTAGGTTCTCTCCACTCAACTTAGTCTTGTGGCCGCTCTATAGGTTCTCTTCCCAATCTATCACAACAAACACAAAATCACAATTGACCTTTGTCCAAACTTTTTGCTGAGCTCTGATACCAAAATAATGTAGAGATAAACTCAA
The DNA here is from genome assembly GCA_028749045.1 of Cupressus sempervirens. Taxonomy (NCBI): domain Eukaryota; kingdom Viridiplantae; phylum Streptophyta; class Pinopsida; order Cupressales; family Cupressaceae; genus Cupressus; species Cupressus sempervirens. The sequence continues at coordinate 512,093,887 of CM053793.1, read as the reverse complement.
TGAAAGCAAAAACAAAAGGAACCAGTACCAAAAAGAGATAGATAACAATATTCTTATAATTGATTCATCAAATGAATAATATATACACTTACTTTCCTAAAGATTTCTTCTCCCCCTAACTTTGTATCCAAAAATTTCACTAAACCTAAACCTAAAAACTGTATTTATACTTGCTAGGATGGTCTACAGAACATTCTAGATTATTACAAAATAGGAAAATTGACCCAAAGAGATCTCTTGCCAAAACGGCTTACAAAATGTTCTAGATTATTATAGAATAGGAAAACTAACCCCACAATGGTTTGAACAAATCCTAAGAAAAGATCTTTATGTGTGTGCTCCTGCACCACTCCCATATGTAAAAAATAGCTACAACAGGGAAATTCATAATTCAACTAGCCACAACCCATTTGAAGTTTATCTTGGATAACAGCCCTTAGCACCAATAAATGTTTCTCTCCCAGTTATGTTACCTAACTTGGTATTGTGCTTGCATAAGGAGAAGGACAAAGTAATGAATTTCCTTGATAAAATTGATCATTTTTAGCATCACGTTCATGAAATTTTGGAGAAAACTACTAAGAAGTATAAATAGGTGCATGATCAACATCGATCTCCTCATAATTTTCAGGTTGGTGATAAGATATGGTTTCGTTTCTAGAAGGAATTATTACAAGGCCCTCATAGGAAGCTTTGTTCTCTTTGCTATGGTCCCTATAAGATTATCAAGAAAGTTGGAGAAAATGTATTTGAAATCATCTTTCCTCCAATTTTTGGGTGTTCACTTAGTCTTCAATATATAACTATTAAAGACATATTTCCCTCATTTACTAGATATTACAAATGTTGTTGAAGAAATCGGTCATATCGAATTGAATCTTTATGTAGTTAATCCACTCCAAAGTGGCAAAATTGTTGAGGTTTTCATGAATAATTTGGGAACCCAGACAATCTATTTGTACCATGTGGTAAAAGAAGGACAATTTGTTCAACAAGGAAAGTGGATTACACATAAACAAATCCAACTTTATTTTCCACCTTTGATGCAAAGATGCAAAGTTTGGATGAAATGGGGCCCATTTCCTCTCAAAGAGGAAGGAATGATCAAAACAAAGTCTAAGAAAAATCAGGAGATGTTGACACAAGAAAAAATGGGAATATACCAAAATCTATTTTTTGGTATTTTCTATGTTCTAGTATTTCACATTTTTGGAGGCCTCTGGGGAATTTATAGGCTTCAAAAGTGGTTAAAATTTTTAGTTATGTATAATCCTTCAACCAATAAATTTATAAATTTAGAATATCTTTCCATAAATTCTAATGGTTCATAATTTCGAGCTGCAAGTTGAAAGTTATGACTTCTACAAGTAGACGTAGTTCGTCATGTAGAATTTTGTAGTTTTCATAGTTGCTAGAGTCTATTTTGTAATTAATTATCTTGTGAACTCTTCATTTTCATTTCCAAGGGATAGTGGTGACCCTTGGGATCCATCAAATTTGTATAAAATCTATTTTCAAATTGAATGGATCACTTTTTGGCTTGCAAAAATATCTATTGTGGCATTTTAATTAATTAAATCACAATACTAGAGGTTCTACACCAGGTATTGTAATCTAAATTCTTAATTTAGATCACTTCACCAAATCCAACATCTTTTAAGAGAAACCATAATTTATCATTTTTATTGATCAAAATTATAGTTAGATTACCATTAAAAATGGGGATTTGAGGTTGGTATATATTGTTACTTGTTGCTATATCTGGAAATTGGTCCTTTTGAGAAGCTTCTTTCACCAAGTATTATGTTTTAAAATATCCAATCTTAAAATCTACATAAGTCATCAACTACATCCTTAAATATTTTGACTCTAATATAAAAATTGATAATATGGGATATTTATCTCTCACAAGCATTCTGTAAAATCTTTAATTTACTTAATAGTCATTCTATAATCATAGACTTAATATATGAATAATCTATTTTATAATATGAAACATTATTAATCTTAGCAATATTATATAATCAAATTTAATGTAAATGGTTATTCAATATTATTAATATAAGTTTTAATAAAGTTTTGAATTTAAATAGTAATTTAATAATGTTATCAATAAATGAATGGTCAGTCTTATCATATTAACAATAATTTGATTAATTTGGAGTGTTTTCATAACTAGAGTGTTAAAGCTTTACCTAGCTAATAATACTATTCTGGTTAAACTTTGATAGAACGTTTATAATTTGATGTATATCAATATTGACAAGAGTAGAATTATCAATAAATAGAATACTACTAGAGATGTTTCTCTACCATTAAATTATTATTTAAATATAAGAATTTTTCTTAGCTTTCATAACATCTTGGTTAGCAAAATAGTGCTATATTAATGTATTTATTATCAACTTCACTAACTAGGTATGTACAGGATCATGATGTGCCAAAAAAGTGGCGATCTAAAAAATATGTAGTTTTGAAAAGCCTTAAAGCATTTCAAAATCTATTCCAACCTTTTCCCCTCCCATCTTGATACCAAAGGAAAAAATTAATACCTTTATAAAGCCTAATATATCTTTGGATACCAACCCTACATGGTCAACTTTAAAAGCATCCCAAAAATATGTTTTTGGCTTGTTCTTGTGTGTTTTTTACTTCAAACATGTACCTGACAATTTTTTTTTCATCCAAATTTGATGAAATGAAAAGAGTTTCCTAAGAATGTCCTAACCTTTCCACAAATGTCATCTTTATCAAATTATGAGTTCAGTAAGTAAGTATTAATTATTTTCTAATAGATTTACATATAAAATGTTAATTGACACACTAATTGAAAAACAACTATAACTTTCAAATGGAACAACATTTTTGAAATCCAAAAAATGCATCACATTATACACTTATTATAATATAAGGAAAAATAAATAAATAAAAATATTTGCAGAGTTTTGAATTAGTTAAGGTGGTGAGACACGAGTGTTTTTTTTTTCTAAAAATTCTATAGTAGAAAATTCATAATTAATTATTTGTTTAGAATAAAAACACCCAAAAATATGTGTAACATCTAGATAGGAGTCTACTTCTTGTATCTATAATCTTATTAAAAAATAATATCATTTGATTTTTATTAAGGTGGTCAGACATATGTCTACCTTTTTTTTTTGTCTTAAAATTTCTATATTATTGGATGAAAATTAAAAAAATTGATCAATCATTTTTTTTTAAGATAAGTGCTAGTAGTTTAGAAACTAAATTCAACTTCCTAGAGATTCTTTTCTCTCAAATTTTTGATATAAATTTCATAACAAGTTGAAAATTGCACGCCAAGTTGACACAACCCTAATTTACTGATTTTTCATTGCCACTTAAGGGTAAATTTTGGTTGACCATGATCCTACACATTCCTAGCTTGACTAGTTGAATAATGAGACATAATGTCTTTCTCAATTGATTATGAATTTACATATATCATAATGTAGTCTTTAAAAAATGTGTCATACTCTATTGGTACATGCTATTCGAATTATGTCTATCCATGTACATACATTAAGAACATATACATACTCTTCATGGGGTAATTGTCTACCTAGTTAGATAAGTTTTTACTAATGATGTCTTGACAAAATGTTAGGGGTCCCTAACAGCTTTAGGTGAGTCATAACTGGATTCCTCTACAACCTCGTATAAAATGGATATTAGAAGAATGGATATAATACTAATAATTAGTTTGATAAGTAATGTAGCAAAGAAAGGGTATTGGTCCTATACAAAAAGCCAGAAGGGAAAAATTATAATAATCAAACTCACTATTAAGTAGCATTGTCAATTAATGATAACCTCAATAAGGAACCAACAAAAAATTAAGTGTTTAATTCACCCAAGCATTAGTATCAATTGAAAAAAAAAGCTATAATTGGTGGACTCTAATATGGACATTTGTAAATAGAATGAAGTTCTCTAATTTAGGGGAATAAAATGTTAGGATTAACCTCAGACAAAAATAACTATTATATGTAAATATAAATAATATCAAAAAATAATAAATCACACAAAAGAGAACAAAAGCCAAGATTTAACATTGTCCACCCAAACACTAGGCTATGTCCACCAAATAGCAATTCCAATATTATTACAATCCAATTATTACAACCTGATTTGTAATCCCTTATAGCTCAATATCGCCACAAGAAGTAATTTTCACATCACACCTTGTAAAAAAATCCCTAAGCCTAAGTCATTTTATACAAGTACTTTTGTTGCTTTAGGGTTAAAATTAGTTACAACATGTTAGCCATAAAATGCCAATAAAATAGGCCACAAACCCTATTGAGGAATTATGGAGTATGTACAGTACTTCCCTGATCAATCACCACAATCTAACATAAAACTTGGTTTTAAGACTTATCTAAGAAAAAGATATTCCTATCATCATTTTTGTGCCAAGAAATTGATTTTTTTTTTTTTAAATCTTTCAATTATTTGAGTTTTACATTAATCAAGTTAATTTACATATTTAGATTAAACAAGATAAATTAGTGAAATAGTTAAGTGTTGGAAAGTTATCCATGTAGACAGTATCTATGTGGAAAGATAACACCCTATATGTAACAATACCACACAACAAAACCATAAAATAAGAAAACAATAAACACAATAATTTTTTTAAATCCAATCGTTACAAGAACAGGTACACAGATTGAACCACTCTCAATCTGAAAACTTCTAAATATAAGTAGACATCATCCAAAAATGATTCCATAAAATTTCTAAAACATAAAGAGTTCAATTCAATGGAAATATACAATTCCATTCTTGAACATCAATGTCCAACATATGGACTCTACAAAACATAAGAAACTGATTCTAGAAGAACTTCAATAAACACCATTAGCTACTTGAATACTCGAAGCACCTGAAAATCACACAAAATGCAACAACACACAAAAAAAAAAGAGGGCTCAGTATACACTAAGTTGAAAAGTGTAATCCACCTGCATACATGTTAGATTAAGCATATACATAATCATAATGTAGATTTCTAATTCACTAAACATAGTGCAGTTTCAAAATTAATATGCAAGAAGTAAACATTTACTTAACAATGCAAAATTAAACTCGCACTAAGAATAACCCATAAATGAAACATATATATATTGAGGTGTCATCGTTATGGCACTAAGATTCTCCGTCCAAGTAAGGTATGCCCATAGTCAACACATAACGGAATTCTCTACTATACTTGTCAGTGACAGAATAGAGATTTGCCTTCTTCTCTGTACTTAACCATTTAGGTTTAAGTCATAGGTAAGGCCAATTATCCTTTATATGTAATTTATCCCACCCAATATATTTTAAAGTTTTCACTAAATTAATTAACTGAATAAGATAAACCAAATTCAGCCACCCCGATATACGTTCATCACAGCTATTCTTAAAATACACATCAAATAGATAAACTAGGTATGTACATGCAACAGATATATAAACAGTATACAACATGCTACTACATCCTTTAATCCATTTAATAATACATCTTATTCTGCCAAATTCCAAAGGTAGATATAGATAATTACAACAACAGAAATAAAACCTATAGCATCAAGATCGCATAAATACAATTGAACTGTTGCATAGCTCAATGATACTTACAAAATCTTCATACAATACATTTAACTCTCTGCTGACCTAATCATCTACACTTAACGTTGTATTGACCAAGATAATAAAGCAAAATGCATATGATATTCCTATATAAATGACACATCATCAACATATATCATAATCTGCTTTAATAACAGAAACAAATTACTCTTCAATTATGAACTGAAATTCATTTTAATATTAAAAGATTTCTATCTCATAGAAATTTAATATCATAACAACATATAAATGTTCAGCAAAATGTTTCTTAACATATTCAAACAAATTTAATTATAACTGGCAGACTTCTACATAACCAGACTTGGTTAATGTTTAAAATCAAAGATCATTAGAACTAATATCGTATATTAAACATTATTTCCAAAATCCAATTGTAAACTCTACTTATGAACAACCCATAAGCTAAAGCCAATTTTGAATTTACACAAAATGTTTGACCAAATACCACTGCTATAACTAGTATCTTAATAATATTCAAAACTGTGAAGCTAAATCAAATCATTGAGATGTTCACACAGTTACTGAAAAGTTTCTAACATAATAATTACCGTAGAAATTTGAATTCTAAGCTACTATGTTTTAGTATGCACCTGAACAGTTTCTTAATATTCCATTTTCTTTTGTTTTTGGCATTGAGTAATCAACAGTTTTGTAGACTTTTCAACTACCACAAATACGTTATACAATAGCGAGAATAACCAAATCAAAAGTGAAATCTTTAAACAACAGTTAAAATAGCTTATCTCCTTGTTACAACTTTTCATAACTTTAAAGAAATTATGTTGTCACAGTTTTTTTTTAATTCCCATTTAAAACTAAGACTCATACTATAATTTCCTACAGAATGTAAAACAAAAAGCCCTGGGTGATATCTATATTGTTCCATATTTTGACTGACAGCCGAGAGCGGTTATTTCATTCACCAAACAACTCGATTGATAAAAACATAAATGAGTTAATAACTAAATAACTGATACACCCAGAATCCATAACAACTACAACATAAATAAATGATTTAACAAACACCATAAATCCAAAATGCATCATAAACTCAAGACAAATAGAGCTCCCTCAATAAAACCCGAGGTATCACAATTTAACGACTACCACAACTTAATTCGAAGCTTAACAGCAAGCAAAGTTTCCCAAATGATCACGTTATACCCACATCCATATTTGGATGTACACAGAGTTTAACAACCCAATTTCAAGCCCTGCGTACACCCAACCATGGGTGCTGATATAATACGAAACCATATCCAAACATTTTAACAAACATAGTTTGCAAATCCAAATGAAACACATACAACTAAAATAGAGTATAGGGTTTTAAAGAGAGGCCCCCTACCTCCAAAATCTGAGAAGGTGAACAAAACTCTCAACCCACTACTCTGAAAATTTTTCTTGTCTCTGAAGCCCCAAAAGCCGAACAAAAAACTTGAAAGAAATCTTGACACAACAAATATCAAATGTTGAGAGCAACTCAACAAACTGAAACCCATAAAATAGAACTCCTTTCCAACCATTTTTCCTAATACACACCAACACCTCACAGGTGGCTTACTTCACAAAACAAATGGCCTAATGCCCGGCCAAAACCCTACAATTTTCAAAACACCAAAATGGAATGGCCGACTCATTCCTAAGTGCCATTACTCTCCCCCCCTTTATGCATTAATTCCACTGTAGGACTGGGTACAATGACAGCCCATATACACCGCCAAACTTGGCTTACAAAATAATAATATAATGCCACACGAAAGCATTCGAAACCCTCTATGTTTTAGGAAGAATGATCCTTTATTAGTAAGTAGGTTAGGAGTAACACAATAACCTTTATTAATACAGTGTTGCGAATATAACTTAACATATGCAAAGTTAACTTGACTATCTCCGATATTAACTTATGAGAATCTATATATATATATATATATATATATATATATATATATATATATATATATATATATATATATAAGAGTGATAATCTCACATTCAAACTTATATGAATTGTGTGTGAATTTTTGTTAAATATTCACATTTATATAAATAAGAGTGATAATCTCACATTCAAACTTATATGAATTGTGTGTGAATTTTTGTTAAATATTCACATTTATTTATATACATATATATACATACATATATATATATATATATATATATATATATATATATATATACATATAGATATACATATACATATATATATATATATATGTGTATGTATATATATATACATACACATATATATATATATATGTGTGTGTGTATGTATATATATATACATACACATATATATATGTATATATATATATACATATACATATATATATATACACATATATATATATATGTGTATATATATATATATGTATATATATATATATATGTATATGTATATCTATATGTATATATATATATGTGTGTGTGTGTATATATGTATATATATATATATATGTGTGTGTGTATATATATATATATATATGTATATATATATGTATATATATATATATGTATATATATATGTATATATATATATATATGTATATATATATATATGTATATATATATGTATATATATATATATGTATATATATATATATGTATATATATATATATGTATATATATATATATGTATATATATATGTATATATATATATGTATATATATATATATGTATGTATATATATATGTATATATGTATGTATATATATATGTATATATGTATGTATATATATATGTATATATATATATATATATATATATATATATATGTATATGAATATGTGTCCTAAATATAATTTCATAAATATATTTATATACATATCAGGCATGTATATATATATGTATATGTATATAAATATACATGTGAATTAATATCCACACGTATGTCTATATATGTATATATATTCACACATTCCTAATACATAAAAGAAAACTGAATTTCTCAAAAGATATAAGAACACCATCATAAGAGAGCAATTATCAGAAACACCTGAAAGAACATGCCATCTACACAATAAAAGTGATTAATTTCCAGTATTCAATACAACATCCAAGGCTCATCTTAAAAGAATAAGATAAATTCTTGTCATTTAAATGAATTAGAATTATTATACAGAATTACATTTTACCACAATACTATGGTCACGCAATTAATCATCCAATTAAATTCACTTCCATTAAACGCAACTCAAGTATCAGTTCCAAGTTCAAACATGAACTAATAATCAACGAAATCAGCCAGATCAAACAGTTGAATCCTCAAACAATAAACTGACATAAACAGATAATGATCACTATAACTGTATCAGCACAAACCAAAACCTCCACTAACTAAATCTAACAAATAGATAAGAAAAGTTTGATATCATCATAGCAATGAACTTTGAATCACAGCAACAAACTGAAGCAAATGAAGAGAAACAGTAAGGAATAAGGTCAGGCATGACACTATAAGCCTAATGAATGTAATGGAGAAATTGTTGAATGCAATGAAGATCCAATGGAATCTATTGAATATAAATCTTAATACCTTTCATTTGATTTTTCTCTCTCATTTTGGTAGTAGAGAAATGAAGGTGATCATAATTCTATGTTGAAATTAGTTGAGGAAGAGCATTGGTGTGTCTTTCATGCAAATAGAGCTTTCGTCTTATTTATATAATGTCAATAATCAAATTGGAAAAATACTAGAAAGTGTAAGAATTATTATAAGGAAAGGGAAGTGCATGTTTGAACATTTTCTTGAATTCAACATTCTATAGGTTTTAATTTCATCCATGCCTGATATGTATATGAATATGTGTCCTAAATATAATTTCATTATGTGGAATTATCTTTTAACAAGTTTTTTTTTCAGAAGGTTGAAAAGAAACATCATCAAGCAAGGAAAAATTCGATTATAGAAATAAGAACTTATGCAATGTAAATTATTGCCGATGTTGGTTAATCCATTAAGTTTGTACCAGAGTATACACTAAAATATTCATCATTCACTCTTTTTATTTAGGTAATGGTCGGTAAAAGTGGCATTCTTTATTTCACGTTAGGTTTTGGTTTCTATCTTAGTGGCATTATTTCATAATTATTAAATATTTAGCTTACTAAAATTATTGGTTATATAATTGTAAATAATTATTATTAGCATATATCATATAAGGGAAAAAATATTATGCTCTGCTCTGATATTGCGAATAATATCGATCCCCCAATTTCTCGCAAAGTCTCAAAGGAAAAACCTGCAAAAGTATGCAAAATCAAACAGTTTTGGGCCGAATTGGCAGAAGACTTCAACAATAGAAGACACAAATTAGTAGCAGAAAAAATCACAAAACACATCCGATAAGAGATATTCAGTAAAAATAGCGAATAGGTTTGAAATATTTAAAAATGATACAGAGGATACTCGTAGCCAGCGACGTAACAGAGGAAATGAAGACCATAGGAATTATGCCCAAAACCCTCTCTCACAGAACCCCCTGATCCGATCTGAGGCAAACAAAAGTCTGAATCATCAATTTTTTACAGTAGAACAACTGGACAATCAAATTTGCATCTTCAACCTCACAAGATATGCCCACTCGAAGAAATACAAGGCTATGGCACCAAATTCATACCAATCAATTTCAACCCAAGCAGGAAATCTCTCACCTAAATCTACTTCTCCAGAATCTTATATCCCCCCTCATCGTAGAATCAAAGATTCATTCAATCCTGTGAACCCTAGTCCATCGCCTAAGGCATCTCTACGCTACACAAAGGAGGATCCAGCCAAAATTTCAAGCAAGGCTATTGAATCCGCTTGGGATAAATGCTCAAAGGGAGGCCTTTTTGCTATATGGAATGGTCCACAAGATGATTTCCCTCTGTTACTCGACTGGCTGGAGGAGTTGTGCGAAAACTAGGTAAGTATTTCCACTTTCTCAGATAGCACACTATATTTACAATGCTTAAATGAGTCTATCAAAAAAGATTTTTTACTATCACCAGAATGGTTTTTTAATGGTCACTGTGTTAAATTTACAGATTGGTCACATAATTTTAAATTAGAAAATTTAGATTGCAAGATGCCCTCTTGGTTTGTCCTGACATCCCTCCCTCCGGAGCTTTTCCATGAAGATATCATTAAAGCCATAGATTTGGAGGTAGGAGAGGTCAGAGGAATTGATGCTTTTTTCTACTGCTATAATAATGTTAAAGTGTTAATCAGTGTTAAGCTTAATCACCCAGTGGAATTTAATAAAAAATTTATAACTAGTAAAATATCTTATGATATTAAGTTTCAGACATATAAAAAAAGAATAGTAAACATATTAAAATTTGATAAATATCATAAAATCATGCCTAAGATCCTTCCCCTTACCTCGGATATTAGCAAACAATTCTCTTGGTTGAGAGCAATGAAGAACAAAAAGCTAGAAGAATAGATCTCCCCTACAGGATTCCAAATTCAGGCTTATCAGAAAGAAAGGAAAGAAACAAAAGATTCAGATAAGAAATTACCTAAGAATAGAAGGCTTAAATCCATTATAGTGTCTATTCCTAAAGAGGATACAGAGCTGGTTTTGAAGGGATCTCACTAAAAAAGACAGAAAAGGAAAAAGAGAAAGGTTGCAACTGAACGTGATAAAGAGATTTGTAATTCTAATCCCTCAGCAGAACAATTGGTAACCGGAGACAAAGATGCCCCAGTGAGGAGTGTCAGAATGTCCACAAAGATCATAAACCAAAATCCAGAGCAAGACACAGAAATACTTAAGGTTCTTGCAGAGCACAAAGGAAGCGATAATATGGAAGATGGAAATGAAGAGAGTCATTGGGAAATAGATACTATAGAGGGGTCTTCTTTGTATAAGTATCAGATGGAGCTTGATGAGAATAAAGAAAATGAACGACAAGGAGGGATACATAATAGAACTATAGAATCAATGAATCATAAAGACATAAGGGAAGTAGAAAATGATATGCTTTTTTCTTCACCCAAGGATAGGATGGAAAAAGCAGTTTCAAGAACAGAAATACAGGAAACTCAGCAACTAAATTATGATTTAATCCCTAAAGAAGAGTTATCCTATTAGCAACTTGAAGGAGCCAGGAAAACTTCAAAATTCTGGAAAACTCTAGATGGACAACCCTGCTCACCTTTCACCCCAATGGAAATTTAGTCAACAATATCGAATGAAGGCAAGAGCTCAGAAGTCTCTATTATTAAAATCCTTCAAAACTTTTTAAATGAGGATCTAGAATCTACACTAGAGACTGGAGTGTCAAAGTTTGAAGATAACAATCTTGAGCAGTTATCAGAGGAGCTTATTCAAGTCTTTGACTTTGATAACCTAGATAATAGTACTACCTCTCAAAAAGAGGAGCTGATCCAAAAAATTCTTAAATTGGGAGGAGATGATTATACAGTTGAGGATCTCCAAAGGGATATTATAGAGATCCAATTGAAGGAACGTGAAATGAAGCAAGTCAAACAGAGTGGGACTAAATCAAAAGACAAGCAGGAAATGGATAGGACAAACATGGGAGAGTTGATAGAAATAGCAAACAAAGAATTTGAGGAGGATAGTCTCAAGAGTCAAATTTGCAAGGAACTGGAAATGGAAGAATTTGACAAAACAGAGGAAGGCTTTTCCTTAACAGAACAAGAACTAGGTATATTTCAGCAAGAGCTTGGCATACAAATGAAACAGGAAGGTCTAATCTTTCCAAATTATGGTAAGCCTAAAGGAAAAAGGGGTAGGAGATCATTGAAGGAACTACGTGAAACTAAAGGCCTAGCCAGAGAACATAGGAAAATTAATGAGCTTCTCAACATGAGGAAGGGGAAGTGCCTTCCTAAGGCAGTATGAAGATAACATCTTGGAATGCTAGGGGCCTTAATGCCCCCAGTAAAAAAAGGTTAATCAAACAATATTTTAAAAACTTTAACTCAGAAATAATTTTAATTCAAGAGACAAAACTTAATAAGGTAGAAGGAGCTAAACTTAGCAAAACGTGGGGACTGTGGGATTCAATCTTTATAGAGGCAATGGGTGCTTCAGGTGGCTTAGGAATTATTTGGAACTTAAGAAAAGTAACTCTAACTTATCTAGTAAATAATAATAATTGGTTGTGTGTCAGTATACAGAGTCTAAAATCAGACATGAAATTCATTCTTATCAATGTGTATGATCCTAACAGCATAATAAGGAAAAAAACTGTTTGGGACAAATTAAGTACAGTTATTTCAAAGCACAAAGATAGTCCGATTATATTAGGAGGTGATTTTAATACGATTCTGAGTTTAGATGAGAAAGTAGGGGGAACTAAACACCTGTCACTTGCATCTATAGAATTCAAAATCTAGATTGATAAACTTAGGTTGTTAGAAATCCCATCAAGTAATGGAATATTTACGTGGAATAATAGAAGGAAGGATAAGGATTACATTGCGGAAAAGTTAGATAGATTCTTTATTGTAGGTAATCTCTCTTCTTACAATAAGGATTTTCAATCCTCCATTCTGCCTTTCGCAGGATTGGATCATTTCCCTGTTTGTTTAGAGATTTCAAAACCATCTAAACCTCCCAGAAATCCTTTTAAGTGTGAGAAGATGTGGTTTCAAGATTCGAGATTTCTAGAATTGGTTAAGACATGGTGGACTCAAGCAAATTTCGCTGGGTCCAAAATGTTCGTGTCCGTTTCCAAACTTAAATTGCTGAAAGAAAATATTTTGAAGTGGAACAGAGAACAATTCAACAATATTTTTAAAGAAAAGTTGGAAACTGAAGAAAAATTGGCAAATCTAAATCAGGAAATTATAAAATATGGTATGAATTATGAGAAATACACTTTAGAAAAAGAACTCCTCATGAAACAGGAAGCTATCTTATCCAAAGAAGAAACCTTCTGGAGACAAAAATCTAGAGAGAAATGGTTGGATGAGGGAGATCGAAATACAAAGTTTTTTAATAATTCAACTATACAGAACTGATCTCTAAAGAAAATTACTAGTATCTCAACTCCACAGGGTTTACGTACAAAAAACCCACTTGAAATAGCAGACGCAATAGTCTCTCATTTTAAGAATTTACTTAATAATTATGAAGGGTCTAAAAGGGAGGCACAGTCCCGAATGCTCAAATTTATTCCAAAACTGGTCACTGTAGAAGACAACAAAATCCTAAATAGACCAATAACTTTGGAAGAGGTAAGGACAGTGGTCTTTAATATGAGTCCAAATAAATCTCCAGGCCCTAACGGGTTTCAAGCCTTCTTTTTTCAAAAATGTTGGGATATTCTAGGGGAAGATTTATGGAGAGCAATTGAAGCATCAAGGAATGGTGGATCCTTGCTGGCTGAAATCAACTATTCCTTCTTTACTCTTATCCCCAAGAAGGATTGTCCAGATCATCCTAGAGACTTTTGGCCTATAGCTCTTTGCAATACTATATATAAAATATTTTCAAAAGTTATAGCCAATAGACTCAAGGTCATCATGCAGAAATTGATTTCTGAAGAACAGACAGGTTTTGTTCCAGGAAGATCTATTTTGGATGGTATAATCATTATTCAGGAAGTCATCCACTCGGCTTCCATAAATAAAGAAGCATGTATGCTTATGAAGTTAGATATACAAAAGGCTTATGATATGGTTGATTGGCATTTTCTTTGTAAAGTCTTAGAAGCGTTTGGCTTTTCGCAACAATGGGTAAACCTAATATTCAAGTTTATTTCAACCCCAAAGATTTCAGTTCTCATTAATGGGACGCCTAAAGGTTTTTTCGATATCTCTAGGGGTATTAGATAGGGAGATCCACTATCTCCCTCTCTCTTCATTGTAATGGTTGAATCTTTCAGGAGAGCAGTCTCCTTCACTTATAAGGAAAGAAGGATCTCCGGTATCTTGGTTACCAGGAATCTTCCTAATATTACACATCAACAGTATGCAGACGATACCATTTTACCTGGCAAGAGCTTCGTCCAAGAGGCTTTGGGTTTTAAAAGCATACTTCAGCAATATATGAATGCTTCAGGTCAGAAGGTTAACAAAGAAAAATTCAAAATTTTCTTTTTGAATACCTCTCTTGATATGGAAAATAGGATATGCAAAATTATGGGTTACAATAAAGGAAAGTTCCCATGCAAATATTTAGGTATCTCCCTGGAGAAGAATTTGAGGTACACCAAAGTTTGGATGGATACGATCGATAAGGTGGATAAGCGGATTGGTAGCTAGAAGAATAAGTGGCTCTCTAAGGCTGGGAAGATCACCAAGATCCGAGCAGTCCTATCAGCCACTCCAATTTTTCCCATGGCATGTCTTCCTCTCAATAATTGGATGTCCAAGAATTTTGAATCAAAACTTAGAAATTTCCTATGGAAGGATAAGGAAAGTGATAAGAAACTTGCTCTCATTAAGTGGGACAATTTATGCAAACCCAAGGAGTGGGGGGGGGTTAGGTATTAAGAAACCACAATGGCAAAATGAGGCTTTAGGAGCTAAACTAGTATGGAGGTTATATCAAGAAAATGAACAAAAATGGGCCAAAATATTATATTATAAATATCTAGACCCAACGGACCCGGAATCGGTGTTCAGGATGGAAAAATTGCCCAAGGGGTCAGTGTGTTGGAATTTCATGTCAAAATGCAGAGGAATTATTAGCAAATATCTAACTTGGGATGTGGCGGCAGAGAATAAAGCCTTGTTCTGGGAAGATTCTTGGGATGGGCTACCCGCCATCCATTCATCCCCCAACCTAAAGAACCTTATTTCTAAGTTGAAAACATTATGGGGCAATAAGGTTAAAGATTATAAAGTTAAAGAGATGGCGGATGGGGAATTGCGATGGAGATGGCACTCTATCGAGGATTCAGATTTTGATCCGGATTCAGCTGCAGCCTTTGAAAAGATCATCTCAAATAGGAAAATTAAACAATCTAAAATGTCAGATAACCTCATCTAGGCTGGTTCAAAGGATGGTTGTTACAGTGTGAAGCTTGGGTATCTATCTATTATTCAATCACAGCAGTGGAACTATGTGGAGATCCCTTTAAAATTATGTTGGGATCGTGCATGTCTACCCAAGGTGGGTTTCATTTTATGGATTTCCCTTCAAAACAGAGCTTTGACTGCAAAAAGATTAGCTAGATTTGGTATCATGGGCCCTAATTGGTGTGTCATGTGTAAACAGAGCAATGAAGATGTAGACCATCTCTTCCTAAATTGTCCTTTCGCTCAAAATTGCTGGGAATGGATTAAATATAGACTTAAGTGGTCAACCCCTTTTTAGAATTCCCTTAAGGGACTCCTTTGTTCCTGGCCTACACATTTGGTTCGTGGGGTATATAGCAAACTTTGGAATATTTTCCCATCCATAGTGGTTTGGGAACTATGGAAAGAAAGGAATCATCGTATTTTCAAAAATAAAGAACAAAATCTAGATAGTTTTCTGATAAAACTCAAAGTATCTATTACAGAAGTTATGAATTCTTATCTAAGGAAATGCTCTCATGAAGAAGGTTCTTTCTCCTTTTGGGATGGAATGATGAAGAAACAATGGACCAATCTGATCAACCCTCCATTGGTTTATGCAGCCAGCAATAAGGAGGCAAGGGCCAACTGCAAATGGGTTCCTCCTCCTCCAAGATGGCATAAACTGAATTTTGATGGTGCTACAAGAGGGAACCCCGGTATAGCTGGTGTTGGCTATATCATCAATGATGAAGATAGTCGGTGGATAGCAAAGTTAGCATCTCCTCTTCCTTCGATTTCAAATAATATGGCAAAATTTGAAGCGTTGGAGAAAGGTCTGCAACTTTGTCATAATTTAGGTCTATCTAAAATTGTCATAGAAGGTGACTCTCAAATAGTCCTGAATGCCATTAGGAAAAAAAAGACTCCTAATTGGTCCTTGAATTCTAAACTCCAAGAAGTGTTGCTATTATTGGAAATTTTTTAGAATGTCCTGATCAAACACATTTACCGAGAAGGCAATAAGTTGGCTGAAGGACTTGCCAATAGGGCTACTGATGGAGAATCGCTCTTGATATACAACTCTGAGCCTCCTCCCCCGCTGTAGTTTCCTAGAGAGTTTTTCTTATTTTTTCATTCATTTATTCTTTTATAAATATATATATACTCATATAAATGCATAAATACTTAAGTATGCATACGCATAAGTTCTATATATATATATATAGTTATTCTTAGATATATCCAATATTTATATTTGAAAATACTCAAAATTATATATATTTAAATATAATATCTAATAATAAAATACGAAAGAAATTGACAGAAAGGAGGATAAAAAAAAGATATATTTGAAAGTTTATCTTTTAAACCCTTATCATCAGTACTTAGTTAACCTATATTAATAAAGATACTATTAGTATGTAGCTTTATTGCTATTTACACTAATAACCAGATATTTTTCCATTCAAAGTCTCCTAGATTAGTGTTCTTATTGCAGTTACGGGGGAGAAAACTCGATTCCTTTCATAATTGTTCCTCCTTAGGAACCTTTTTCATATTCTGTGGTGACGGACTGATTTAGTATAGAGACTACACTCAGTATGAATCGCATAAGGCTTATCTAAAGTATTAAGGTATAGAGATTAATCAAATTGATCTTTATCCTAACTTACCATTTCTTTGGTCTATCTGTTTCGTGCTTTCCAGCTGTCATCCAGCTCAAGATCTTGTTAATTGCTATTATTACTATCTTAGGTCCTTGGAAGATATCATAATAAGTTATGATTATAAGATTAGGTTGGAGAGGGTTTGAAATATGCCACTTGGCTCATAAAGTTAAGGCTCTGCAATATGTGATCAGATACTCAATGCTAAGTGTGAGTGGCTGAGGTCATTGCCAAATTGAAGCCTTTGATTAAAGGACACATAGGAGAGGTCGAATCATGATGGTTTCCCTTTGTTAAATGGAAATGTATGTTGAGAGGGATCATTGATTGAGAGTGATAGTCTTTGATTACCACCTCTATGTGTTTGCCTGTTGTTACGATGGAATCTAATGTTAATGTCTACCATACGACAGAGAACAGGACGATGGTCTTTCTCAGGAAGGCAACACCGAAGAGATGGAGTCGTCTCCTAAGAAATGCAGATGATATGACGCATTTTGCTGTGAGTAGGGCGATAGGGGAGGATGTGTTTGACTATAGGGCATCCTAGAGAACCAACAGTTCGATAATTGGATCATTAATCAGGGTAATGGTGAGGGCGAAGATTGACAAAGAAGAGATTGTTAGGCTTTGTGTAGACATTTTCAACCCTGTATGGAGACGAGGGTTAGAGAAGGCAGTTTTCAGTATTGATGACAAGGGCAAAATTCCTTACCCTAAGAAATACATGGGCCTCCCCTTGGGTGTGGAAGAGTTAAGGACGGCCCCTCGACGGCAGTGTTTTATGGTTAGGGATAATCTGGCCTTTTTTAGGGCTTGGCCACGAATGGAAGCAAGTGTCAATTTCCTTCTGAGCTAGCATGGGATTAGGGTAGCAGAGAATATGGAGTGGGTAGTCAAGTACATCAAGATGTTTAAAGCTTATGTGAGCCCAGGAGTAGTATTCAACGACCTCAACGCCTTGGAATTTTGCATTCTCAACGTAGAAAAATTGAGGAGACTAAGAGTTGATTATGTGCTCCCTCCTAATATGGTCATGGATGATCTAGACTCTGTCCTAGAGGTGATTATGGTTTCATGGAAATAGTAGAATCTGTTCACAATTTTTGGACTCTAGCATTAGATTGTTGTTTTGTCCCTAGATATAAGGGCTCTTATAGTAAGCTTACAGTTTGTATAGGGTTTTTATAATTGTATAATACAGGGTGTTTGTTGACCTCTGTTATAGCAATATATTATTCTATTATGTAATTCTTTGACAATATAGAATGATATTGTAATTAGTATGGTACTGCAAATCTGTGACATCATTGTAATGAAATGTAAATTTGATAATAGAAATATATTTCCATATGGTTTTGGTGTTTTGAAGGGATCAGATTTGTAGCCCTGCTTAATTAGATAATTTAAGGAAGAGATTTAAGAATATAGTGACTGGTTAGAACGTTATCAATTTAGGGGTTGCTCTGTCAGTGGTAGTTGAATTTCAGATATGGGATGTGTCTTCAAGTAATGGTATTTTTCTTTTAAGTTACAAAGGAATTTGATCGTTACTAGTATAGATGGGAACCTTGATGGTGTGTCCCAGAATCACTTCAAAAGTGTCATTATATGATATTTCCTTTGCTCAAGATTCTGGTTTTTATTCCTTATTAGATTCAAGGGTGTCGGGCTGGTATACAATGTTGTAGAAATCATGTTACCGGCTTTGACTAGATATATTAGTAGGGATGTTTCGTTAATTATTAATAAGGTTTGAAGATGTATCAGGAAGATTATGATATTTGAAAGTTTAGATAATTTTAATATAAATAATTGTTGGGTTGCATTAATTTATATTTTAACATTGTGATTACTTGACTTCCTTCTTTGATTGTTACTCTATCTTGGTTCCAAATTGATAATAATAACTCCATAAGAATTGGAGATTAGCAGTAAGATCTCCTCAGCAAATAGAATTGATTATAATATATTAGGGGAATAGCCCAGTGACCAGGAATTATATTCGATCCATTACATAAAGATCAATTTTGACTATGTCGATAGCTCTGAGGGGCTAGACTCTCATTTATAATTTACAGTTAGGAAGGTATATAAGGTAGAAGTAGGTTAATGTGTAGACTCAAAGACAGACATTAAGATCGAACCATGACTTATAAGGGATTTAAGAGTAATGACATTTGTCTTAGCTTGGTGATCATAGAACACTCATGTTAGATCAATATCTCAACTTAGCTTAAGCAAAGGGTTAAATAATTTATAAATATGATTAATAAACTATGATAAATCATGATCGGTAGAATGATTTTTTTTTTTAAAAAAAATTTTAAAATAAAAATTCAAGGTTTTATTAGGAATATATATGTTTTTATTATGGTTTTTATTGAAATTTTTCTTTCTTCTACTAACAAGCCTTGTTTCTTGAAGTAAGATTCTCTAGACAGGTTTTTGACATTGGATCTTCCACTTTAGACAGAAGGATACTAATCGGAGACAGATTTCCATGGGAATGCCCATGTGATTTTTATGTAATTCTTATATAATTTTACGTAAATTCATGTTACTTATGAGATCTGGGGTATGCCCCTATGGAAATGTAATAATATAGGACATTAGTCCCGAGCAAGATTGGAGGTTTTCTTCTCCGTTATTTCCTACCAGTGTCCGTTTGAACGGAGTAACTCTTTGTAGCTTGTTTTTATCTTTATTTTAATATATGATCCAAGGCCTTGGCCATTTATTGATCAAAAAAAAAAAAAAATTATTATTATTAGCATATATCAATATTGTATTTCCTATATAACATAATGAATTTTATTCAAATGACATTGAAGTAAAAATCAATAATATAGTTTTTAAACTTGTGCTCTTGTAAGAATTAACCTAAAGAAAAGAATGAAAATTTCAATATATAGAATCTCAATTGATAGAACAAGAGAGATAAACAATATGATACTCAAATGACTTGATTAATTTATTATGAATAATAATGGATAATGGATAATGAATAATGAGATAATGATATACAATACATGTACATGTGCCTAAATATATAAATGATGCAAGATAACTAGAAGTCATACAAGTCATGAGCATAACAAATAAGAACATGTAGACCAAAGGTGGATTATCCTCTTTTGTGTATGAAAATATGTGTGACAATTAGATGATAAGAACACAATGGTATATCACATAAATAAAGGTGTGAGACAACATGTGCTCAAATAAAGTACAAACTCCTCTATGTCTACATGACAACTAATATGAAATTGTATTATCCTAAGTAACTTAAGTAAAGTATAATTAGTAATATTTAAATATAAGAAAACCTCCCCTTAAGTAAAATATAGGGGATTTCACTTAAGCTTATAAAATATAAATGACAATGCAAGATGGGTCCTAACAACTAGCCCATGTTAGGTTCCCATGCACAAAAAGAAAAGTAAAGCAATACAATCTATCATAAAGTAGATAATGAGGGAAAACTACATGGGAAACCCCCCTCCTTCCCCCCCACGCCCTGCCCTGCCCCTCCCCAAAAAAAATGAAAGGGAAGATGCAAGCATGGATGAAGTAATCAAGACCCCACACCCCCTCTACAATTATGACATACATCATGAATTTACAATAGAGAATTCCCATAGAGGAGAGACAAAATGGAATAGAGATCAGGCATCCCACCCTTAATGTAGAGTGTACACCTATAGTAGATGCTCTAAGATCAATGTAGAAATTGCTCCATGAGTGTAGACAAACATTTCTCCCCTTAGGAATAAATAAAACCAAAGGTGCATCAATTAAGCCTCCCCCATCTATAGGCAGAAACCTAAAAATGTATGGAATCTCCTAAACCTATTCAAGTGTCCCCATGTCAACACTAAAAGGTGTCTCCTCCAAATCATGTGTACTATGCCACTCTTTTAGAGAAGAAAAGTCAAGATCAACTAAGGATGAATGAAAAATATGTATCAAAGACTGAAGTGTCTCCTTTTAAAATAAAGTGACCTCCTCCAAGTACTATATCAAAGTATCTATCATCATGTCAACATCAAAAGAATTATCAAGCAGAGAATGAAGATGAGGATCAAAATGTTCCTTCACAAAAAATGAAGAATTATCAAAGAGAAGATTATTGCTATCATTAATATCTCCCAAATATATAATGTAGGACTTCACAAACAAACCTACAATGTCTGCCAAGTAGTCATCCCATGGAATTGTTTCTAGAAGACAAGGAATATCATGATGCATTGAATCACCTAAACCATGATTTTATGAATGCAAGAATCATCAAGAACAATAGTAGATGCAATATTAAGAGGAGAAAAAGAAACGGATGGCTCGAGAATTTGATCATATAAGAGAATACCAAGTTCAAGTAACCAAAATTCTCCTCAAAATTTGTATAATTATTGGAAGTGTGATCAAAATCTCTTGAAGAAACACTTTCACCATCATGAGAAAGGTTTGAAAAGTAGTATAGATGATATATGTGATCAACCAATCCTATAGCAAGATATCTCTAGTCTCAAACTATCTAATAAAAACTAAATTAGATGTGAATTCCACAGTCATCATTATGTTCCTAAGAGTGAGTTGGTAGATGAAAAAAAATTATGACTTAGGTGATGTACACTCAACACATCACCTAGTTATTAATAGTTCATTTCCTAATCACATTCATGTAGTTATGATTTCCCATCAAAATAGGTGGACAATGACAAGGATCACATGGTGTAAACATAGACTTTGAAGATTCTATATGATAATAAGCCCCTAAAAATAGAAGTCATCTCTATCAATCTTGACTTGATGTAGTAACTAATGCTTCACCATTACTCGTGTGATCCTTTCCTTTAACTGAATGTGAAGAAGAGGATGAAGTAGTCATTCTTAAAGGTAGACTAATTTGATTTTTCTTAAGAAGATTCTTGAGTTCATCTATCTCCTTCTTGTAGAAATGGTGTTCTTCATGTCCATTCATCTTACAATATGCACAAATGAGAAACTCCATTCGGATATTTCCCCTTATTGTTGGAGTTATCTTGTGGTGAGGGATTGAGTGTTCTTCCTCTTATTTTCCCATGGTTTCTACTTATTGTTAGACCATTTTCCTTGATTCCCTTTATTATCCATTGATTCTTTAGACTTGATAATCCCCATGTTCATTAATTTTGTTTGCTCTACTATCAATATATTTGTAAAGGCATCAAATGAAGGATGGTGTATGAAGGACCCATAGGAAACTTAAGGAATTGAAACTAGAAATAAATGTTGAATACTCAAATGGATTAAGATAAAATAAATTTTGAATTAAGTTCTCATTTTATTTGTCCATTTCATTATCCTTAAGTTTAGTTCTAAATTCTATGGCTTTGGCTACACAGCCTTGGATTTTATCAAATCCTTTGGGATCTAAAGGGATGAGATCTCTATCAACTTGACCATACAAACTATTGAGTTTTTCTCAATATTATTTGACTATGTTACAACCATCAATATGAAAGACAAGCTATTGTAAGAAGTATTGCCTCAAAATTCTAATAGCCTTTTTATTTTATTTTTTTCACTCCTTAATATCAACAAGATCAAATGGTGCATTAGTAGTGTCATCAATATAATCAATATATTTTTTTCTACAAGCTTACTCCAAGCATCAATTTTTCATATGGCATAATTATGTTGAGTTAAAAGATGTGTTAGAAAAATTTGCAAGAGATGTGGAATGTTATAGGAAAGAGGTTTCACGTGCATACATATCAGGTGATAATTACTTCTATTATACTTGAGGATGCATAAGACACACTTAAGAGATGTGTACTTTTAGAGAAAATATGTCCCATGTGTAGTACTAGAGGAGGAATTAGACACACTCAAATGAGATGTGAAATTTTGGAGCAAATGTGTCTCATTCTGTAGGAGAGGTGGGATCACTAATATAATGAGTAGAACTTCAGGACTTGTGGTTAGGAGATCCTCTAATGTAAATAGTTCAATGTTCCTTGAAATAGAAAAGATAAGTGGTGAAGGCAATTAATCAATATCTCAATAAGATAGGTTGAATATCCCTTGCAACTTCCCCTCTTGTTTGAACTAGTGTAATAAGGGGAGGAATATTGGATTTTTACACTAATTTGGTTAGTTTGTAGACTTACTTTTAATTAAATAAATTAGTGAAATATTTTGGTGTTGGGAAGTTACTCATGTAGACAGTTTCTATTGGAAAAAATAAGGCTTTACAAGCCTCCTAAATGTAATGGACAAATTATTAAACGCGATGCACATCTAATAGAATCTAGTGAATAAAAGTGTAAATATTTTGTTCTTTCATTTTGATATTAGAGAAATAAAGACGATTAGAGTTTTGTGTTGAAACAACTCTAAGAAGAGTTTCCATATGTCTCTTGCATGTACCCAGATATTTCTTCTAATTCATATGATGCCACTAGTCAAATTTGATAAAAACCAGAAACAAGAATTACTTCAAGGATAGAAAAGTACATGTTTGACATTTTTCCTAAATTTAACATTCTATGGTTTTTAATCTTGGCCACACCTAATTTATATGTGAATACATGACCTAAATGTGATTTAAATAGGAGAAAGGAAAGGGCATTGAGAAAACACAGCCTCCACCAACAAAAAGTAGGAGAAAGTTTTGCAATATTGTCTTTTAATAAGTCCTTTATTGAGAAGGTCAAAAAGACAAATTTGGAGGATTAAGGACTAGGATTTGAATAATCACTGAACACAATTATGGAAGTAGGTCCTCATGCAAAGTAAATTATTTCCATTTTGGTGATAATATATTAAATGTGTACTAAAAAATGTGCTAAAATATTCATTGATCACTCTTTTTCTTTTCTGTATGGTTAGTAAAAGTGGTCGATCTTCTTTATTTCACACTAGATGAGGGTGTCTATCTAATGATAGTAATTGGGTAAGGAAGTTAGAGTTTTATCAATTCCATGTGGGAAAGAAACCTCAAATTACTTCTTGTAGGTTTTAGTTAGGTGACAATTACAATATTTTAAAAGTGAAGATATAATTAACATATGTTTCTGGGTGGTTATATATGTCAATAGCTTAGTGTAAATTAACACTTGACTACAATATAATAAATTTTAAGACATGGGTACAATATTATAGGGCATTGTACATCAATCAAATATATATATATATATATATATATATATATGTAAGAAATTTCTTGTACCAGAGGCATAAGGATCACATGTATTATAGTTTGCATTGTGTTAGTCCCTTAAAAATGGTAAAAAAACAATAATTGCAATATGGTGAAGCTTTAAGTTTTTTAAATAACTTTTGTAGATGTTCTCAATGTGAGGAGACTTACACTTTTGTAAGTGTTTAATCCTCTTGTAGTGTATGATATTCTTTGGCACTTGGAGTTTATTATTTGGGTATGTGCAGGATCATGGTGTGCCAAAAAGTGGCAATCTAAAAAATGTGTAGTTCTAAAATGCTTCAAAGCATTGAAAATTATATTATGACTTTTTTCCCACACACCCTAATACCAAACGAAAAAATTAATACTTTTATAAGGACTAGTATTTCTTTGGATACCAACCCTACATGGTCAACTTAAAAAGTGTCCTGAAAATATGTTTATGGCCTATTCTTGTGTATGTTTTACTTCAAACATGTGTCTGATGACCTTTCATCACCCAAATTTTATGAAATTAAAAGGATTCCTTAAGAATATTCTTATCTTTCAATAAATGTAATGTCTATCAAATTATGAGTTCAGTAAGTAATTATTATTCATTTTCTAATGGAGTTATGCATAAAGTATTAATTGATACACTGATTCAAAAAATATATATAACTTTCAAATAGTATAACATTTTTGAAATCCAAAAGATGTGTCACATTGTATATTTCTTCTCCTATAAGAGAATTTATTTTTTAAGAAAAACAATTACATAAAATTTTGAATTAGTTAAGGTGGTCAAACACGTCTATTTTTTTATTATGAAAATCTATAGCATAAAATTCATAATTAATTACTTTTTTGGAATAAAAAGACCCAAAAATATGTGTCACTTCTAGGCATGAGTCTACTTCTTATATATCTAGAATATTATTAAAAAAATATTATCATTTTATTTTGATTAAGGTGGTCAAAAATATGCCTACTTATTTTTGTCCTAAAATTTTTGTACTATTCCATTGAAATTCAAAATTTTGACTAATCAAATTTTTCTTTCTTCGGATAAGGCCTAGTAGTTCAAAAACTAAATTCAATTTCCTATAGATTATTTTCTCACTACTTTTTGATTAGAAGTGCATAACAAGTTTAAAATTCCACATCAAGTTGATAGAACCCTGATTTGCTAATTTTTCATTGCCACTTAAGGGCGCAGTTTGGTTGACCATGATCCTACACATACCCATTTGTAGATAGGAAACTTGACCTTTTTATGGTCAAAGTTATAATAAATATGAAGGTGAAACATATTATTGTGGCTTTTTAATGCATAAAAAATGAAAGAAAAGAAACAAATTAAATATAATAGATTTGCATCAACTCAAATTTGTTTATAATATTCACCTGGCTTATAAGGCCTTTCTTTCCTATTTAAAAACTATCTATAGAAATATAACTTTCTACAAACTATAAAAAAACAATATTTTTTTACTAATCTAACCTAAATGCTAAACTTAAAAATAAAACTCCAACATCCCCAACCCCCCTCCCCCTTGATTGCATTGATTTCAACAAGAGTGGAAGTTATTAGTGTCTTAATCCTACCCTCTAGAATCTTTGATGAAGCGCCTTCACTAATCCTCCTTTCATGCTCAAGAAACACCTAACAAATCACATTAGTAGATATCATGAACACAAATCCTAAAGTTTCCATTAAATAATATGAGTGTTACCACCTTCCCTGCATAATGAGACATATTTCCTCCAAATTTTTACATCTCCTCTAAGTGTGACTAATGCTTCCTCCTAAACTACAAATGAGATGCCTTTACTTAGAAATTCCACATCTCCTTGGAGTGTATCTAAGACCTCCTCTAGTGCTATAGAAATAGTCACCATTGATATGTTTACACATGATATGTCCTTCCTCTTAAATTCCACATATCCTTTGAGCGTGTCTCACACCTCCTCATGTGCTTGAAAAATCATTAAAAATAACTCCCCACCCCACCCCTCCACCCCTAGTTTCTTCTCATGCAATAATCATCTCTAAGCAAGAAGCTAGCCTTAGATGATAGATTCTCTCCAACATCTGTTGCCTCCAACCTCATGTTATGTGTTTTATTCTCTAACATACAAATCTTATATCAACTTCTAGACTGTGAGGTTAATTTTTGCCATCACATAAGTCATTTGTGTGTCCTACAAATCCACAAAATTGTGTCTCACCTTCAATTGCAAAAAAAGATGTATTTTTATTAAACTTTCCATCGATGAGTTCTTTGGCTCGTTGAATGAAATTCACTTGCATATGTCCATTTTTCTCACAGTAAAAAATATTTAAATTATCTTTTGGAAATAATGTTAGAATCAACTAGAAACATTCCTTGATAATACGATGACCCTTATTAATTATACAAGTCCCTTATCAATTAGCGAGAAAATTGTAGTTCCAAATTCAGGATTCATTTTAATCAAAGTGAAAAAAATATGATCAATTCTTGATGGCATAGTATTTATAGGATTGTCTTTGCATCATCGCCAACTTTAGAGCTTACACCTACAAGTTGAACAAGTAATTAATGACAATTACTTATATGTAGAAAAATATAGTCACCTTCATTCATATTCAACCCAAACAACTTTTTCTCTATGGATATTTTTGTACTAGAAGCCTACAAACCAAGTAAAATATTAAGTCAATCCCATATCTATTTTGATGTCTTTAACATATCAACATGATGTAAATATTCTTGTGATACATTAAGTCCAATCAATTTTGTGGTCCTACTATCTTTAGCCATTTGTTTTGTTACTTTGTTTGCATATCGTGGTTTTGGAATAGTTACATGATTAACAATTGCATAGATCTTAGTCAATAAAAAAAATTGTATTTTTATTTTCCATGTGTGAAATTGAGACTCTTCAAATTTTGTAGCCATAGTTAATTTATCCATTATCATTATTACCTATGAACCTTAGTTCCTTGGAAACTTTTTTTCTTCAGCTTTACCAAAATCAACTTTATTTGAAATAATATTACATAGATGTAGGCAAGAATAATATTGTAATGGGAATAATATATAGTCATCAATGATGAAGCCATAACATGAAACTAGAATAAATGTAGGCTTTAGGTATGAGAAATTATACTTTCAAATGATAAATAGTGGTGGCATAATGTCAAAAAGATGAAGCCCTAAGTTCACTCTCAAACCAAAAAAAATTAATGCCATGATAAACTATTCATCCTCCCACTACTCCTATTGCAATCCATGTGATGTTATAGTACAATTAATTAAGGAAAGATCTTTACAAGAAATAAATAGTTATGTTGGAAATTGCACTATAATTTCCATAATGACAACAAACACATTCACTCATAGAATAAATCATGCTAATATATCTTGACAATAAAATAAAATAAAAATCTTCATCATTAACAATGCAAAAACCTAGAAAGCAATACTAAACATTTCATTTGAAA
The DNA here is from genome assembly GCA_028749045.1 of Cupressus sempervirens. Classification (NCBI taxonomy): domain Eukaryota; kingdom Viridiplantae; phylum Streptophyta; class Pinopsida; order Cupressales; family Cupressaceae; genus Cupressus; species Cupressus sempervirens. The sequence continues at coordinate 512,065,933 of CM053793.1, read as the reverse complement.
TAAAATTTTCTAACTGAATTTACTATGCACCATCCTCAAAGACAAATGTTCATGAAACCTAACCTCTTAGTCAAATGATAGCATGGAGAGGAATACATCATTTGTAATACAAAAAAAGTGACATCTTCTAAGCCATATATACGATCCAAAGAGAGAAATATGTGCCACACATTATTTATGCTTATTGTAAACTATCACTTAGTTCAACATTGGAAAAAAAAAGATTCTTCATTTTAAACGTCCACACTTCATCACACATGAATAGATTTTAGTTGAGGCTCTAATATTGGATATGAATGCATAGAATAAATTTGAAAAAATAGATCTTCATTTGTTTGCATTCAAATTGATGATATTTTGATAACATTGTGAGGATTATAAATCCTTTATTTCCTACTACAAAATTACCTATGGGAATATAACTTCTCGAAAACTATCAATGAATAAATTATTTATTATTAATCGAACCTAAATTTTAAACTAAAATAATGTAGAAATCCAACACAAAAGACTCACTTTACCACCACAATTTTGATAAAGATCATGTGACTTTAAAACTAACAAAGAAATTAGAAGGAGGTTGGACGCAATGTAGAGAAAAATGCATATGTGAACTTGAGCTATATTATTTCTCAGAAATGATTCATTGCAAGATAAAATATTTACTTGTGTCTGTGTAAATTCAAGCCTTATTAGATTCATCCCTAAAGAGAAGAGGAGGATTAATTCATTTGCATCCCTTAAGAAAAGAGAGGTCTTAGTTTCATGATTCTCCTTCCATGGAGCATGGAGGGGTAAGATTTGAATATAGTTTCTTAAGAGCTTAAGGAGACATTAGAAAAACTTAGAGGAGATGTGGACTTTTGGAGGAAAGAGGTCTCATGTGTAGATACATTAGATCATGATTATTTCTACAACACTTGAGGAAGTGTTAGACACACTTAGAGGATTTGTGAAATCCAAAAGGAAATGCATCTCATATGCATCACTAGAGAAGGCATTAGAGACACTTAAAGGATATGCAAAATTTTAGAGGAAGTGTGTCTCATTGTATAGGAGAGGTTGGAACATACATACTTTTAGGATAACTTCAATGTTTGTGATCAAGAGATCCACTTATGCGATTGTTTTCATGTCCTTGAGTGAGAAAAAATGACTGTTAAAGGAATTTCATCAATGTTCCAGAGGGTTGCATTAATAACCCTTGTAATTTATGCCCTTTCTTCAATTAATGTAATAAGGGAGAGCGTTGGGGGGAGAAATGTTGGAGTTTTATATTAATTAGGTTAATTTATAGATTTAGATTAAATAAAATAAATTAGTGAAATAGTTAGGTATTGGAAAGTTACTCATATGGACAATTTATGTGAGTACAACTAAGATTTTATAAGCCTCATAAATGTAATGAAAAACTCATTGGATGAAATGTAGATCCAATTGAATATATTGAACTCAACTGTAAATATTTGCAGTTTGATTTTTCTCTTTCATGAATCTTAACTGTATAGTTAGATCATCTCATTTTCATGTTGTACTAAACTAACTAATTTAACCAAACACTAAAGCATACCTTTGTTTAATTAGAAATGACATTGTTATTATGATAACTACTTTCCCCACTAATTATCACTATCAGGTCATTTTTGCAGAAATTTTTCATTTATCATAACAATAATACTATGGAAATAATATTATAATTACTTTTATGGTATTTTATACGATAGATGGTTTTCTTCCTGCTTCTTTTCCCCTTGAGTTTTTCTGAAATGGTTTTAATGAAAAAAGCATAATGACTTTGGCCATAAAATAAACAAATTTATAATTACAAACATATCATTTCTAAATCAATTGCATGTAATATATTTTAATAATATGGTTATTATTAATGGAAGAAACTATATTTTTGGATGGGTGCATGTGTGTGTGTGTCTGTGTGTCTGTGTACACACACACACACACACACACACACACACATATGTACATATATATATACATGTATATATATGTACATGTATGTAGATATATATATACACATGTATATATATGTACACAAATGTGTATATATATATATATATATACAGATTTGTGTACATATATATACATGTGTATATACACATACATATATATACATATATATAGATACATGTATGTATATATATACATGTATATACATGTATGTATATATATACATGTATATACATATATATATATATATACACACACATTTATGTACATATATATACATGTGTATATATACATACATATATACATACATATATATATATATACATACATACATATATATATATATATATATATATATATATATACACACACACACACACACACACACACACACACGTATATATATATATATATATATATATATATATATATATATATATATATATATATATATATATATATATATATATATATATATATATATATATATATATAGTGTGTGTGTGTGTGTGTGTATCTTCATTAAACAATACTAAGAGATATTTTCTTGATAAACTTTAGGCTTTAAAATAGTGATAGAAACAATGAACTTATAAAACTTAGTTAATTTTTTAATCTTGGAGTACTATTTATTTATAAAATTCTTTTGAATCTATAATCTTCCTATTATTTAATGTTATTCTATTTTTAAATATATATTTTTTGAAGTCCATCTTTACAATTGATTTGTTTTGTATGAATAGTAACTCATCTCTCTATACTAATACATTATTTAAATGATTTTTCCTAATTGCCTCCATGTTGTAATATTGGAAATAACTTAGAATGAACAAAGTCTATTTCATTACATACTAGTGTGTCTAAAATTCTACTTATCATTTCTTCCTTTTCAAATCTCTACCACATTTTTTTAAGATATCATATAAAACAAATTAATCTCATGTAATGAGTTATTTTAATACAACAATGATTATAGTAATAAGCTATAATGTCATCATATAATAAAGATTCCCTCTTTTTGGTCAAATTAGACAAATTAAATATTTTTTACTAGATCATCTATTTTGGACATATGACATGGCCAAATCATTATTAGTATGAATAGTGAATATTTAACACTTCTAACCTTTTTTTTTTATGAATAGTTTGTTCCTTATATTAAAAAAAATACAATAAAGTTACATATTCACAAAAAAAGGGGCCATAGGATCACCCCGCGAGTTCAGGACAGAAATCAATTATTCATCAAAAAAAACTTTTAGAAAACATCAGAAACAAAGAAGTCCTCATGCCGCCAGTGCAGCGCTAACCGAGGGAGGAGGATCCTTATCACTTAGAAGAAAGTCATGGGATAATGCAAACTAATGATTTTATAATTATTTTTTGGAATTCCAAATAAATAGATAGATAGACAGATAGATAGATAGATAAAATAATATTAAGGACATCACAAATTCCTTAAAAAGGCTATATAGATGATGCCTTACATATCGACTTACAAACGCCAATTCCATTTCTTCCGTGTCTAGACATCGACTTATTGACATAAAGATGTGTTTAGGTCACACCACCATAATATTAGACAGATCTAGCTGGAGGCAACACATTACATAAGAACCTGTAGAGACTGTAATATGAAAGGATATGTATCCTCTCACATCAGAGATTGTCACAGACGGCAGGAGCAAAGGAGAGTTTGTTCTTGCTCAGATCATAAACGATATGGTAATTCTGCTGCTGAACATTACCAAATATGGACGTTCCACCCTCAGGCCCCGAACTAGAATATGCCAAGCACAGCACCTGACGTCCGCGGTACTTCTCACTCATAAACGAGTTCCGCGGGGGCACGATAAAGGTCGCGTTTCCTGCAAAGTGAAAGGCGATCCGCGGAAGCTTCGATAAGGCGACCTGTGAAGAATCGTAGCAAAGAGCGTCAGGTGCATTCACAGGCTTCGCTCTTACACCAGACTTCACTGCCGCCAGGAAGGGCTCGTAAACTGGGTCGGGCATAGCAGTCAGCGTACTTCCCGAATCGATTACGAGCCCGCCACTCTGGAACGCGGAGGCCGGATACTCAATCATGGTGCCGCCAACGCTGATCCCATGCAAGTCCAGATAGTAGAAACTTGGAACGTAATTGGGGTTACTGCTCGCTCTAAGAAAAGGAGTGGACTGGAATCTCCCAGGAAGAGGGGCGTCGCCGAGAATGAGGGAGCTGACGCCGGCGTCGTCGTCGAGGGGTCCCAAGCAGTAGGAAAACTTGTTATTGATGGCTTTGCTCAGCTGAGACGGGAGAGAAAGGACGCCTCTTCCGAGACCGGTTAAACCAGGGATGGTGACGGTGGGGCCCCCTTCCTGCCGGTGACCGCAGCCAAAGGCGAGGGGAGATGGAAGGGCTTCCCACCCCGCTGTCGAGCTTCTCTTGAGACTGAATGTCTCCGCGACCATGTCTCCGGTCGTGTTGGCGCCGTCTCCGTAGGAATACAAGTACCCGCAAGTGTCGGGATGGTTGCAAAAGTTTTGGGTCGACCCAGTACAGAATTTGCTCTTGCAGGGGAGAGTCTTGTAGGAGGAGGACGAATGGGGATCGTACAAGGGATCGTCCTGGGGATAACAGATGGCGCATGGCTTACATTGAACCCAAATGAGGTCGCTGCCCGTGTCGACGATCATGTGCTGCAGCAGTGGAGTGGGGCGCCCAATGCCCATTTGCATTATGAATTCGCCGTCAACTGCGCTTACTGGGCTGTACAAGTTATCACCTCTTCCTCGTCTTGCCATGGCTTGTAGCCTTTCTAGCCGCCTTTTGCTCCGCTCCACAGACAGCCGCACTCGCTCAGCCATCGTGAGATTCATGTGGGGTTTCATCAGTGGAGAACGGGCGGACTCTCTGCGGATCAACTCCACTCTGTAGTAGTTATTGCCCTGCACGCTCCCTCCATCGCAACAGCTGGAGGAGAGAGAGTATAAGAGGGTGAGGAATACGGCTACTGACTTCAAAATGCTCAGAACTGCGGCCATGATGATAGCAGAAATAGGAACTCCTCATGCACCTTGCTTTGGCAACGAATTCTGGTCCAATTTATAGCCTTCTATTGGTCATTTACTCTAAGGACTCTGACTGCTATTAGAAATAATCGGAACCAACTAATGGTTAATTGTCTAGCCGTGCATTTTGTTGCTTGTGGAAACGCATCCCTGTATGATTGGCTTCGTTCATTAGTGGGCTGCAGCTGGTCCCCTGGAACGACTTTTATTTTGTCCTGCAATGGCGCACTTTAATTCTATTCTACGGTGCTTGTTATTTACAGGCACGCTTCTATTATATGGTGATCTTTACCCATAATTTCATTGGTTCAATGAAGCCTTTATTCGATTGAGTGGCGCACTTTTAACTCAGTTCACTACTTTGTAGATATTCCTCTCCACCAATGATTTCTGCGTAGCTAGAGTAGATTGGTTTACCTTATTCACAGAGCACTTCGTAGCAATTATTTTATTCACTTTGCAGAAGTTCCTCTCTAGCAATAATTCCAGTGTATTAGAGTAGACTTATATTGGTCGATATAACAAGATTAGCTATTTTAGTCGGTATAGTAATTATTTCAATTGAAATTTAAATATTAAGAGTGGTGATTGCAGTCACTGTGTAAACAGGTGAAAGTGGATGTAATAATAGAATATTGCATGACTTTGTGTATGGTAATATACTAAGAGGGGTACATGTTGTATGATTGTTGTAGGTACTTGATAATCTTAATGAAAATTTGTGTATAGGTAATACACTAAGAATGGTTCGGTTCGGTAAGTGTTTGTTGTAAGAAGTTGAAGCATTATAGCAATGATGTCAATTGAAATTTATATAATTGTTTTGATTAAGTTGGGTTTATATAGTATATTTTAGAAATATAAAAATAAATGTGTTAATAGATAAGATTGAAATTTCATGTGTTAAATACATTTCATAAATTGTTTCTAAAAAAGAAGAATGCATGCAAAGTGAAAGGCACAATTTATAATTTAGATACACTCCTTGCTTTTGGATAATGGAAATATTAAGTTATGATTGATAGAGTGAATGATTAGAAACAAATATTTTTGAAACATCATGTCTAAAAGTAAAATATCTTGGTCAGAAACAAGAGAAAATTTACTCGAGAAGATATTTTATTTTGTAGAATGCATGTTTGATTTTGTGAGCCAAGTACTTTGCCAAAGGGAGACTTTATTTTAATAGAGAGGCAACATAGGAGATCTTAAGAGACACATTTATCTTGATTCCTTCTAAAAGTAAATAATGATATGCCACTTTTTCTCTAAGGAGCTCACTTTCAAGCAAGAAGATGCTACATGAAAATCTTGTTTGAACTATCATTCAAAATGATGCTACAAGTTGAGAACTAGGGAAATTCAATTACATATAAAAATTAGGGATCTAGTTTACTATCAAATGTAACATCATTTCTACATAATACTAGCACATTTTAGTATTATATGCACATCATCAAGAATACCATTTGTTTTATATATGCTAGTGTTATTAAGCCGATAGGCTTTATGTGGGAGCTTTGCTCCCCAAAAACTTAATTTCGATGGAAAAGTTGTCAACCCAAACGGATAAGTTGTCAGCCCAAATGGATTTCTATTTGATGGGAGCTTTTCCAATAGAAGTCATTTTTTAGAAATATTCTATAAACATTTTTTTTTGCATTTTTTCCAAATAGTATCCTTTTTTTATAAACTTTCTATTTTACTATTACGTTTCTAATTCTCTCCTTTCTAATTTTATTTAACTTGCTAATTCTCTAATGTTTTTTGTTAATTTCTATAAATGTCTATCGATAGCTTCAACTTTCTTATGCAATTTACACGTTGAAGAAAATTTGTTGTCTTATTAATTAAATTGATTTCTAAGTTTCTTCCTTTAAGTTTTTGATATGGATGCGAAGGCGAGTGATTCTGCTATGAAGCTATTTGTATTTCTTCTCATTTATTTTAACTATTGTTCTGTTGTCATTTGCTTTTGGAAATAGTCCTTAGATGTGGCTTTGGAATTTTGTTTTGCTTTGCTTGAATATTGTTTGAGAAAAATATAATTGTTGTTCGAGTATAAAGAAAGTCAAAACGTTTAGTATTATGTATTTTTCAAAAAAGGTTTTGGTTGTAGTTTTGGGAATGTTTTCTCTTGATCTGATTTCTGTAGGTTTTTCCTACAAATTTTAGTTTGCCTGGGTGGCACGACACATTTTTTTTTGTTAAAAACAATAACTTTAACTTTCACGTCTGCAACATTAATTAGTTATCTTGTATTTCCTTATGTTCATTCTATTGACATTGATTCTAACAAGTATAATTTCAAAAGTTGATAGAAAAAAATCTACAGAATAATCTAGAAACTGTTATGAAAATTAATAAATTTAAATTGTTTGAATTTTTAATTTTTTCTATTAACGTGAGTAGTGTTTCACCATTCGTGAGACTGTCTGTTGTTGCTTCTATCGAATTTAAAGCACCAATAGACATGTATGATCAAGTAAATGTTTTAAAAACAATTATTTATAGTATCTGCAATCTATAAAGATGAGTTGGATTACTTCTCAAATAAATTGGAAGTTTTAGTTTTCTGTTTTTCGATCTTTTGATCACAATAGTATTTTTTATTAGAATGATTTTTAATTTTTTAAATATTTCTTTAAAAAATAAAAATTATATTATAATATGTGAACTAATTTAAAACTATACATTATATGAACATTTAAATAAATATTATTAAATTGTATGTGACATTAATAATAAATATTATAATTATTATAAATTAGTAGTATAGTGTAATTTTATTTTAAACTTTTTTTTTTTGTAAATAATTAGAGAAGTGGTAGGAACCATTACTAATTTAACTATGTCACCTTTATTTACAATTATTAATTGTTTTCTAAAAAATAAATTTTATTCATTATTATATTATAATAAATTAAGTAATTTTAAACTATATATCATATAAAATTGTAAATAAATATTATTAAAGTTTATATGATATAAAAATAATATAATAATTAAAATTGAATAGTATGACGTAATTTTATTTTAAACTATATATTATATATAAATTTCAATGCATATTTAAAAATTATTATTATTTATGTATATAACCATCATTTAAAATCAATTGATATAAACTATAAAATGATTTCAAAATATACATTAGAATATATTATAAAGATATAAATTGTATAATAGAATGTGATACAAATTAAATATATAGTAACTATATTCATCTATAAATCAATTATTTAATTAAAAAAATTATATAAAAAAATTAAAACTACACTTCATAATTTTGAAGTCAATAGGGTTAATTTAATTTATTGACATTTTAAAGTGGATAGTCTTCATTATGTTTATTGACATGTTTTTATGTTGCTTTCCTATTCATTCAGGTTACTATGTCAACACCTACAACCTCCACAAATTCCAACCATGCATCGACCATAAACTTGAGGGATGAAGGAACCACAATTACTGTAAGTTATCATTTAATCTTTAAAATTATAATCTCCATATGCATGTCAATTGTAATGTCATTGAATTATTTTCCTTTAAATTTCAATATTCTAATATGTAATAGTATTTTCCATATGCATGTCTATGTCACTAAGTTTTGATGTCTTTGGTCTTCAATATCAAATACTCTATAGGATACAATGTCAAATGAGGTGTCAAATGAGGTGAGATCTGTTCCTACAAATGAAAGGGGGACGAATAATCTAGTGAGTTTCCATTCACATTTTTTCAAAATTGCATTTAAAACTTAAATAAATTTACTTCAATGCACCTTTTTAATTATGATTAAATAAATAAATAATGAAGTTTGTTGAACTTCTATCAGCAATGCATAATTTAATTATGATAAAGTAGCAATAATAAATTTACTATTAATTTTTAAAAATTTATTTACTTGCATTCTAAATTCTGAAGTGTAGTTTGAAAACTAAATTGATTTCTTATTTTTCTTTGACTAAATAACAAATTAATAGAATTAAATAACATATTATTATTCATTTTACTTTACCCTTTTACGTAAGTATAGTACAACTTTAATATTTTTTTATTTCAAATTTGTTTTACTTATATTGTAAATTCTGAAGTCTGTAGTTTGAAATTAAAAATTATTTCTTATTTTTCTTTGATTAAATAAAAAATTAACAGAATTAATATGAATCTATTTTTTGTATGAATCTATTGTATTTATATATTTAATTGTTATCACTGATTGTAACATATAGTATAGAACACTTGCCAAAAAGTATATACACTTATAGTAATTTGTAAGAAATTGGTTTTTAATTAGATTTTGAATTTCATATAAATTTTCTTTGGGTTATACATACTCAGAAAAAGATGCAAGAAGAGAAATCACCTTTCTTGCCCAACCAAATCACAAAATTTGGTATCCACCTACCACGCATGGAAGTTGAGCTACCTAAAAGTGTTGGTCCTATAAATGATTATTGGTGTAGGTACGAGTGGCAATGACAAACTTCCAATCATATGCATGGTTTTCTATGGCTTCCAAATGCACCAATGGACATGATCAATTGGAATAACCAATACAAATTATATCAAGCAAAGAAAATCATATTTCCATGATCAATGGTTACACTTCCATTATTGGGTTGACCTTTTATTTGTTGATCTTATGTGCTAACTTGAAATTTTTTGGAGCACTCAATTGTAGCATTTCAAAGATTCAAAGATCTACATTACAAAAATTTCAATTGAAATTGAAGCTTATTTTCCATGAAGCTTATACCATATTTTTTCATGTTCCATGTATCACATGAATGAATGTCATTTTTTGTTGGTAACTTTACAATAAGTACATGGGGTTTGATTTTGACTATTTCTTAACTCTATTTTAAGTTTACATAGAAAATTTATCTTAAATTTTAGTTTGTATTTCTTAACTCTTTTTAAAGTTTACATAGAAAATTTATCTTAAATTTTAGTTTGTCTTTCCTATTGGCTCATTGTTGCATGTACAAAAGCATGCAACTGCTAGTTACTTCATATCATAATATACTTCCTAGAGCCACCACCAACATGACTTTGAAAAGAAATCCAACACAAAAGACTCACTTTACCACCACAATTTTGATAAAGATCATGTGACTTTAAAACTAACAAAGAAATTAGAAGGAGGTTGGACGCAATGTAGAGAAAAATGCATATGTGAACTTGAGCTATATTATTTCTCAGAAATGATTCATTGCAAGATAAAATATTTACTTGTGTCTGTGTAAATTCAAGCCTTATTAGATTCATCCCTAAAGAGAAGAGGAGGATTAATTCATTTGCATCCCTTAAGAAAAAAGAGGTCTTAGTTTCATGATTCTCCTTCCATGGAGCATGGAGGGGTAAGATTTGAATATAGTTTCTTAAGAGCTTAAGGAGACATTAGAAAAACTCAGAGGAGATGTGGACTTTTGGAGGAAAGAGGTCTCATGTGTAGATACATTAAGTCATGATTATTTCTACAACACTTGAGGAAGTGTTAGACACACTTAGAGGATTTGTGAAATCCAAAAGGAAATGCATCTCATATGCATCACTAGAGAAGGCATTAGAGACACTTAAAGGATATGCAAAATTTTAGAGGAAGTGTGTCTCATTGTATAGGAGAGGTTGGAACATACATACTTTTAGGATAACTTCAATGTTTGTGATCAAGAGATCCACTTATGCGATTGTTTTCATGTCCTTGAGTGAGAAAAAATGACTGTTAAAGGAATTTCATCAATGTTCCAGAGGGTTGCATTAATAACCCTTGTAATTTATGCCCTTTCTTCAATTAATGTAATAAGGGAGAGCGTTGGGGGGAGAAATGTTGGAGTTTTATATTAATTAGGTTAATTTATAGATTTAGATTAAATAAAATAAATTAGTGAAATAGTTAGGTATTGGAAAGTTACTCATATGGACAATTTATGTGAGTACAACTAAGATTTTATAAGCCTCATAAATGTAATGAAAAACTCATTGGATGAAATGTAGATCCAATTGAATATATTGAACTCAACTGTAAATATTTGCAGTTTGATTTTTCTCTTTCATGAATCTTAACTGTATAGTTAGATCATCTCATTTTCATGTTGTACTAAACTAACTAATTTAACCAAACACTAAAGCATACCTTTGTTTAATTAGAAATGACATTGTTATTATGATAACTACTTTCCCCACTAATTATCACTATCAGGTCATTTTTGCAGAAATTTTTCATTTATCATAACAATAATACTATGGAAATAATATTATAATTACTTTTATGGTATTTTATACGATAGATGGTTTTCTTCCTGCTTCTTTTCCCCTTGAGTTTTTCTGAAATGGTTTTAATGAAAAAAGCATAATGACTTTGGCCATAAAATAAACAAATTTATAATTACAAACATATCATTTCTAAATCAATTGCATGTAATATATTTTAATAATATGGTTATTATTAATGGAAGAAACTATATTTTTGGATGGGTGCATGTGTGTGTGTGTCTGTGTGTCTGTGTACACACACACACACACACACACACACACACATATGTACATATATATATACATGTATATATATGTACATGTATGTAGATATATATATACACATGTATATATATGTACACAAATGTGTATATATATATATATATATACAGATTTGTGTACATATATATACATGTGTATATACACATACATATATATACATATATATAGATACATGTATGTATATATATACATGTATATACATGTATGTATATATATACATGTATATACATATATATATATATATACACACACATTTATGTACATATATATACATGTGTATATATACATACATATATACATACATATATATATATATACATACATACATATATATATATATATATATATATATATATATACACACACACACACACACACACACACACACACGTATATATATATATATATATATATATATATATATATATATATATATATATATATATATATATATATATATATATATATATATATATATATATATATATATATATATATATATATATATATATATATATATATATAGTGTGTGTGTGTGTGTGTGTATCTTCATTAAACAATACTAAGAGATATTTTCTTGATAAACTTTAGGCTTTAAAATAGTGATAGAAACAATGAACTTATAAAACTTAGTTAATTTTTTAATCTTGGAGTACTATTTATTTATAAAATTCTTTTGAATCTATAATCTTCCTATTATTTAATGTTATTCTATTTTTAAATATATATTTTTTGAAGTCCATCTTTACAATTGATTTGTTTTGTATGAATAGTAACTCATCTCTCTATACTAATACATTATTTAAATGATTTTTCCTAATTGCCTCCATGTTGTAATATTGGAAATAACTTAGAATGAACAAAGTCTATTTCATTACATACTAGTGTGTCTAAAATTCTACTTATCATTTCTTCCTTTTCAAATCTCTACCACATTTTTTTAAGATATCATATAAAACAAATTAATCTCATGTAATGAGTTATTTTAATACAACAATGATTATAGTAATAAGCTATAATGTCATCATATAATAAAGATTCCCTCTTTTTGGTCAAATTAGACAAATTAAATATTTTTTACTAGATCATCTATTTTGGACATATGACATGGCCAAATCATTATTAGTATGAATAGTGAATATTTAACACTTCTAACCTTTTTTTTTTATGAATAGTTTGTTCCTTATATTAAAAAAAATACAATAAAGTTACATATTCACAAAAAAAGGGGCCATAGGATCACCCCGCGAGTTCAGGACAGAAATCAATTATTCATCAAAAAAAACTTTTAGAAAACATCAGAAACAAAGAAGTCCTCATGCCGCCAGTGCAGCGCTAACCGAGGGAGGAGGATCCTTATCACTTAGAAGAAAGTCATGGGATAATGCAAACTAATGATTTTATAATTATTTTTTGGAATTCCAAATAAATAGATAGATAGACAGATAGATAGATAGATAAAATAATATTAAGGACATCACAAATTCCTTAAAAAGGCTATATAGATGATGCCTTACATATCGACTTACAAACGCCAATTCCATTTCTTCCGTGTCTAGACATCGACTTATTGACATAAAGATGTGTTTAGGTCACACCACCATAATATTAGACAGATCTAGCTGGAGGCAACACATTACATAAGAACCTGTAGAGACTGTAATATGAAAGGATATGTATCCTCTCACATCAGAGATTGTCACAGACGGCAGGAGCAAAGGAGAGTTTGTTCTTGCTCAGATCATAAACGATATGGTAATTCTGCTGCTGAACATTACCAAATATGGACGTTCCACCCTCAGGCCCCGAACTAGAATATGCCAAGCACAGCACCTGACGTCCGCGGTACTTCTCACTCATAAACGAGTTCCGCGGGGGCACGATAAAGGTCGCGTTTCCTGCAAAGTGAAAGGCGATCCGCGGAAGCTTCGATAAGGCGACCTGTGAAGAATCGTAGCAAAGAGCGTCAGGTGCATTCACAGGCTTCGCTCTTACACCAGACTTCACTGCCGCCAGGAAGGGCTCGTAAACTGGGTCGGGCATAGCAGTCAGCGTACTTCCCGAATCGATTACGAGCCCGCCACTCTGGAACGCGGAGGCCGGATACTCAATCATGGTGCCGCCAACGCTGATCCCATGCAAGTCCAGATAGTAGAAACTTGGAACGTAATTGGGGTTACTGCTCGCTCTAAGAAAAGGAGTGGACTGGAATCTCCCAGGAAGAGGGGCGTCGCCGAGAATGAGGGAGCTGACGCCGGCGTCGTCGTCGAGGGGTCCCAAGCAGTAGGAAAACTTGTTATTGATGGCTTTGCTCAGCTGAGACGGGAGAGAAAGGACGCCTCTTCCGAGACCGGTTAAACCAGGGATGGTGACGGTGGGGCCCCCTTCCTGCCGGTGACCGCAGCCAAAGGCGAGGGGAGATGGAAGGGCTTCCCACCCCGCTGTCGAGCTTCTCTTGAGACTGAATGTCTCCGCGACCATGTCTCCGGTCGTGTTGGCGCCGTCTCCGTAGGAATACAAGTACCCGCAAGTGTCGGGATGGTTGCAAAAGTTTTGGGTCGACCCAGTACAGAATTTGCTCTTGCAGGGGAGAGTCTTGTAGGAGGAGGACGAATGGGGATCGTACAAGGGATCGTCCTGGGGATAACAGATGGCGCATGGCTTACATTGAACCCAAATGAGGTCGCTGCCCGTGTCGACGATCATGTGCTGCAGCAGTGGAGTGGGGCGCCCAATGCCCATTTGCATTATGAATTCGCCGTCAACTGCGCTTACTGGGCTGTACAAGTTATCACCTCTTCCTCGTCTTGCCATGGCTTGTAGCCTTTCTAGCCGCCTTTTGCTCCGCTCCACAGACAGCCGCACTCGCTCAGCCATCGTGAGATTCATGTGGGGTTTCATCAGTGGAGAACGGGCGGACTCTCTGCGGATCAACTCCACTCTGTAGTAGTTATTGCCCTGCACGCTCCCTCCATCGCAACAGCTGGAGGAGAGAGAGTATAAGAGGGTGAGGAATACGGCTACTGACTTCAAAATGCTCAGAACTGCGGCCATGATGATAGCAGAAATAGGAACTCCTCATGCACCTTGCTTTGGCAACGAATTCTGGTCCAATTTATAGCCTTCTATTGGTCATTTACTCTAAGGACTCTGACTGCTATTAGAAATAATCGGAACCAACTAATGGTTAATTGTCTAGCCGTGCATTTTGTTGCTTGTGGAAACGCATCCCTGTATGATTGGCTTCGTTCATTAGTGGGCTGCAGCTGGTCCCCTGGAACGACTTTTATTTTGTCCTGCAATGGCGCACTTTAATTCTATTCTACGGTGCTTGTTATTTACAGGCACGCTTCTATTATATGGTGATCTTTACCCATAATTTCATTGGTTCAATGAAGCCTTTATTCGATTGAGTGGCGCACTTTTAACTCAGTTCACTACTTTGTAGATATTCCTCTCCACCAATGATTTCTGCGTAGCTAGAGTAGATTGGTTTACCTTATTCACAGAGCACTTCGTAGCAATTATTTTATTCACTTTGCAGAAGTTCCTCTCTAGCAATAATTCCAGTGTATTAGAGTAGACTTATATTGGTCGATATAACAAGATTAGCTATTTTAGTCGGTATAGTAATTATTTCAATTGAAATTTAAATATTAAGAGTGGTGATTGCAGTCACTGTGTAAACAGGTGAAAGTGGATGTAATAATAGAATATTGCATGACTTTGTGTATGGTAATATACTAAGAGGGGTACATGTTGTATGATTGTTGTAGGTACTTGATAATCTTAATGAAAATTTGTGTATAGGTAATACACTAAGAATGGTTCGGTTCGGTAAGTGTTTGTTGTAAGAAGTTGAAGCATTATAGCAATGATGTCAATTGAAATTTATATAATTGTTTTGATTAAGTTGGGTTTATATAGTATATTTTAGAAATATAAAAATAAATGTGTTAATAGATAAGATTGAAATTTCATGTGTTAAATACATTTCATAAATTGTTTCTAAAAAAGAAGAATGCATGCAAAGTGAAAGGCACAATTTATAATTTAGATACACTCCTTGCTTTTGGATAATGGAAATATTAAGTTATGATTGATAGAGTGAATGATTAGAAACAAATATTTTTGAAACATCATGTCTAAAAGTAAAATATCTTGGTCAGAAACAAGAGAAAATTTACTCGAGAAGATATTTTATTTTGTAGAATGCATGTTTGATTTTGTGAGCCAAGTACTTTGCCAAAGGGAGACTTTATTTTAATAGAGAGGCAACATAGGAGATCTTAAGAGACACATTTATCTTGATTCCTTCTAAAAGTAAATAATGATATGCCACTTTTTCTCTAAGGAGCTCACTTTCAAGCAAGAAGATGCTACATGAAAATCTTGTTTGAACTATCATTCAAAATGATGCTACAAGTTGAGAACTAGGGAAATTCAATTACATATAAAAATTAGGGATCTAGTTTACTATCAAATGTAACATCATTTCTACATAATACTAGCACATTTTAGTATTATATGCACATCATCAAGAATACCATTTGTTTTATATATGCTAGTGTTATTAAGCCGATAGGCTTTATGTGGGAGCTTTGCTCCCCAAAAACTTAATTTCGATGGAAAAGTTGTCAACCCAAACGGATAAGTTGTCAGCCCAAATGGATTTCTATTTGATGGGAGCTTTTCCAATAGAAGTCATTTTTTAGAAATATTCTATAAACATTTTTTTTTGCATTTTTTCCAAATAGTATCCTTTTTTTATAAACTTTCTATTTTACTATTACGTTTCTAATTCTCTCCTTTCTAATTTTATTTAACTTGCTAATTCTCTAATGTTTTTTGTTAATTTCTATAAATGTCTATCGATAGCTTCAACTTTCTTATGCAATTTACACGTTGAAGAAAATTTGTTGTCTTATTAATTAAATTGATTTCTAAGTTTCTTCCTTTAAGTTTTTGATATGGATGCGAAGGCGAGTGATTCTGCTATGAAGCTATTTGTATTTCTTCTCATTTATTTTAACTATTGTTCTGTTGTCATTTGCTTTTGGAAATAGTCCTTAGATGTGGCTTTGGAATTTTGTTTTGCTTTGCTTGAATATTGTTTGAGAAAAATATAATTGTTGTTCGAGTATAAAGAAAGTCAAAACGTTTAGTATTATGTATTTTTCAAAAAAGGTTTTGGTTGTAGTTTTGGGAATGTTTTCTCTTGATCTGATTTCTGTAGGTTTTTCCTACAAATTTTAGTTTGCCTGGGTGGCACGACACATTTTTTTTTGTTAAAAACAATAACTTTAACTTTCACGTCTGCAACATTAATTAGTTATCTTGTATTTCCTTATGTTCATTCTATTGACATTGATTCTAACAAGTATAATTTCAAAAGTTGATAGAAAAAAATCTACAGAATAATCTAGAAACTGTTATGAAAATTAATAAATTTAAATTGTTTGAATTTTTAATTTTTTCTATTAACGTGAGTAGTGTTTCACCATTCGTGAGACTGTCTGTTGTTGCTTCTATCGAATTTAAAGCACCAATAGACATGTATGATCAAGTAAATGTTTTAAAAACAATTATTTATAGTATCTGCAATCTATAAAGATGAGTTGGATTACTTCTCAAATAAATTGGAAGTTTTAGTTTTCTGTTTTTCGATCTTTTGATCACAATAGTATTTTTTATTAGAATGATTTTTAATTTTTTAAATATTTCTTTAAAAAATAAAAATTATATTATAATATGTGAACTAATTTAAAACTATACATTATATGAACATTTAAATAAATATTATTAAATTGTATGTGACATTAATAATAAATATTATAATTATTATAAATTAGTAGTATAGTGTAATTTTATTTTAAACTTTTTTTTTTTGTAAATAATTAGAGAAGTGGTAGGAACCATTACTAATTTAACTATGTCACCTTTATTTACAATTATTAATTGTTTTCTAAAAAATAAATTTTATTCATTATTATATTATAATAAATTAAGTAATTTTAAACTATATATCATATAAAATTGTAAATAAATATTATTAAAGTTTATATGATATAAAAATAATATAATAATTAAAATTGAATAGTATGACGTAATTTTATTTTAAACTATATATTATATATAAATTTCAATGCATATTTAAAAATTATTATTATTTATGTATATAACCATCATTTAAAATCAATTGATATAAACTATAAAATGATTTCAAAATATACATTAGAATATATTATAAAGATATAAATTGTATAATAGAATGTGATACAAATTAAATATATAGTAACTATATTCATCTATAAATCAATTATTTAATTAAAAAAATTATATAAAAAAATTAAAACTACACTTCATAATTTTGAAGTCAATAGGGTTAATTTAATTTATTGACATTTTAAAGTGGATAGTCTTCATTATGTTTATTGACATGTTTTTATGTTGCTTTCCTATTCATTCAGGTTACTATGTCAACACCTACAACCTCCACAAATTCCAACCATGCATCGACCATAAACTTGAGGGATGAAGGAACCACAATTACTGTAAGTTATCATTTAATCTTTAAAATTATAATCTCCATATGCATGTCAATTGTAATGTCATTGAATTATTTTCCTTTAAATTTCAATATTCTAATATGTAATAGTATTTTCCATATGCATGTCTATGTCACTAAGTTTTGATGTCTTTGGTCTTCAATATCAAATACTCTATAGGATACAATGTCAAATGAGGTGTCAAATGAGGTGAGATCTGTTCCTACAAATGAAAGGGGGACGAATAATCTAGTGAGTTTCCATTCACATTTTTTCAAAATTGCATTTAAAACTTAAATAAATTTACTTCAATGCACCTTTTTAATTATGATTAAATAAATAAATAATGAAGTTTGTTGAACTTCTATCAGCAATGCATAATTTAATTATGATAAAGTAGCAATAATAAATTTACTATTAATTTTTAAAAATTTATTTACTTGCATTCTAAATTCTGAAGTGTAGTTTGAAAACTAAATTGATTTCTTATTTTTCTTTGACTAAATAACAAATTAATAGAATTAAATAACATATTATTATTCATTTTACTTTACCCTTTTACGTAAGTATAGTACAACTTTAATATTTTTTTATTTCAAATTTGTTTTACTTATATTGTAAATTCTGAAGTCTGTAGTTTGAAATTAAAAATTATTTCTTATTTTTCTTTGATTAAATAAAAAATTAACAGAATTAATATGAATCTATTTTTTGTATGAATCTATTGTATTTATATATTTAATTGTTATCACTGATTGTAACATATAGTATAGAACACTTGCCAAAAAGTATATACACTTATAGTAATTTGTAAGAAATTGGTTTTTAATTAGATTTTGAATTTCATATAAATTTTCTTTGGGTTATACATACTCAGAAAAAGATGCAAGAAGAGAAATCACCTTTCTTGCCCAACCAAATCACAAAATTTGGTATCCACCTACCACGCATGGAAGTTGAGCTACCTAAAAGTGTTGGTCCTATAAATGATTATTGGTGTAGGTACGAGTGGCAATGACAAACTTCCAATCATATGCATGGTTTTCTATGGCTTCCAAATGCACCAATGGACATGATCAATTGGAATAACCAATACAAATTATATCAAGCAAAGAAAATCATATTTCCATGATCAATGGTTACACTTCCATTATTGGGTTGACCTTTTATTTGTTGATCTTATGTGCTAACTTGAAATTTTTTGGAGCACTCAATTGTAGCATTTCAAAGATTCAAAGATCTACATTACAAAAATTTCAATTGAAATTGAAGCTTATTTTCCATGAAGCTTATACCATATTTTTTCATGTTCCATGTATCACATGAATGAATGTCATTTTTTGTTGGTAACTTTACAATAAGTACATGGGGTTTGATTTTGACTATTTCTTAACTCTATTTTAAGTTTACATAGAAAATTTATCTTAAATTTTAGTTTGTATTTCTTAACTCTTTTTAAAGTTTACATAGAAAATTTATCTTAAATTTTAGTTTGTCTTTCCTATTGGCTCATTGTTGCATGTACAAAAGCATGCAACTGCTAGTTACTTCATATCATAATATACTTCCTAGAGCCACCACCAACATGACTTTGAAAAGAAATCCAACACAAAAGACTCACTTTACCACCACAATTTTGATAAAGATCATGTGACTTTAAAACTAACAAAGAAATTAGAAGGAGGTTGGACGCAATGTAGAGAAAAATGCATATGTGAACTTGAGCTATATTATTTCTCAGAAATGATTCATTGCAAGATAAAATATTTACTTGTGTCTGTGTAAATTCAAGCCTTATTAGATTCATCCCTAAAGAGAAGAGGAGGATTAATTCATTTGCATCCCTTAAGAAAAAAGAGGTCTTAGTTTCATGATTCTCCTTCCATGGAGCATGGAGGGGTAAGATTTGAATATAGTTTCTTAAGAGCTTAAGGAGACATTAGAAAAACTCAGAGGAGATGTGGACTTTTGGAGGAAAGAGGTCTCATGTGTAGATACATTAAGTCATGATTATTTCTACAACACTTGAGGAAGTGTTAGACACACTTAGAGGATTTGTGAAATCCAAAAGGAAATGCATCTCATATGCATCACTAGAGAAGGCATTAGAGACACTTAAAGGATATGCAAAATTTTAGAGGAAGTGTGTCTCATTGTATAGGAGAGGTTGGAACATACATACTTTTAGGATAACTTCAATGTTTGTGATCAAGAGATCCACTTATGCGATTGTTTTCATGTCCTTGAGTGAGAAAAAATGACTGTTAAAGGAATTTCATCAATGTTCCAGAGGGTTGCATTAATAACCCTTGTAATTTATGCCCTTTCTTCAATTAATGTAATAAGGGAGAGCGTTGGGGGGAGAAATGTTGGAGTTTTATATTAATTAGGTTAATTTATAGATTTAGATTAAATAAAATAAATTAGTGAAATAGTTAGGTATTGGAAAGTTACTCATATGGACAATTTATGTGAGTACAACTAAGATTTTATAAGCCTCATAAATGTAATGAAAAACTCATTGGATGAAATGTAGATCCAATTGAATATATTGAACTCAACTGTAAATATTTGCAGTTTGATTTTTCTCTTTCATGAATCTTAACTGTATAGTTAGATCATCTCATTTTCATGTTGTACTAAACTAACTAATTTAACCAAACACTAAAGCATACCTTTGTTTAATTAGAAATGACATTGTTATTATGATAACTACTTTCCCCACTAATTATCACTATCAGGTCATTTTTGCAAAAAATTTTCATTTATCATAACAATATTACTATGGAAATAATATTATAATTAATTTTATGGTATTTTATAGGATAGATGGTTTTCTTCCTGCTTCTTTTCCCCTTGATTTTTTCTGAAACGGTTTTAATGAAAAAAGCATAATGACTTTGGCCATAAAATAAACAAATTTATAATTACAAACATATCATTTCTAAATCAATTGCATGTAATATATTTTAATAATATGGTTATTATTAATGGAAGAAACTATATTTTTGGATGGGTGCATGTGTGTCTGTGTGTCTGTGTCTGTGTACACACACACACACACACACATGTACATATATATGTATGTGTATATACACATGTATATATATGTACACAAATGTGTGTGTATATATATATATATACATATATACACACATTTGTGTACATATATATACATGTGTATATACACATACATATATATACATATATATAGATACATGTATGTATATATATACATGTATATACATGTATGTATGTATATATATATATACACATTTATGTACATATATATACATGTGTATATATACATACATACACACACACACACACGTATATATATATATATATATATATATATATATATATATATATATATATATACGTGTGTGTGTGTGTGTGTGTGTGTGTATCTTCATTAAACAATACTAAGAGATATTTTCTTGATAAACTTTAGGCTTTAAAATAGTGATAGAAACAATGAACTTATAAAACTTAGTTAATTTTTTAATCTTGGAGCACTATTTATTTATAAAATTCTTTTGAATCTATAATCTTCCTATTATTTAATGTTATTCTATTTTTAAATATATATTTTTTGAAGTCCATCTTTACAATTGATTTGTTTTGTATGAATAGTAACTCATCCCTCTATACTAATACATTATTTAAATGATTTTTCCTAATTGCCTCCATGTTGTAATATTGGAAATAACTTAGAATGAACAAAGTCTATTTCATTACATACTAGTGTGTCTAAAATTCTACTTATCATTTCTTCCTTTTCAAATCTCTACCACATTTTTTTAAGATATCATATAAAACAAATTAATCTCATGTAATGAGTTATTTTAATACAACAATGATTTTAGTAATAAGCTATAATGTCATCATATAATAAAGATTCCCTCTTTTTGGTCAAATTAGACAAATTAAATATTTTTTACTAGATCATCTATTTTGGACATATGACATGGCCAAATCATTATTAGTATGAATAGTGAATATTTAACACTTCTAACCTTTTTTTTTTATGAATAGTTTGTTCCTTATATTAAAAAAAATACAATAAAGTTACATATTCACAAAAAAAGGGGCCATAGGATCACCCCGCGAGTTCAGGGCAGAAATCAATTATTCATCAAAAAAAACTTTTAGAAAACATCAGAAACAAAGAAGTCCTCATGCCGCCAGTGCAGCGCTAGCCGAGGGAGGAGGATCCTTATCACTTAGAAGAAAGTCATGGGATAATGCAAACTAATAATTTTATAATTATTTTTTGGAATTCCAAATAAATAGATAGATAGACAGATAGATAGATAGATAAAATAATATTAAGGACATCACAAATTCCTTAAAAAGGCTATATAGATGATGCCTTACATATCGACTTACAAACGCCAATTCCATTTCTTCCGTGTCTAGACATCGACTTATTGACATAAAGATGTGTTTAGGTCACACCACCATAATATTAGACAGATCTAGCTGGAGGCAACACATTACATAAGAACCTGTAGAGACTGTAATATGAAAGGATATGTATCCTCTCACATCAGAGATTGTCACAGACGGCAGGAGCAAAGGAGAGTTTGTTCTTGCTCAGATCATAAACGATATGGTAATTCTGCTGCTGAACATTACCAAATATGGACGTTTCACCCTCAGGCCCCGAACTAGAATATGCCAAGCACAACACCTGACGTCCGCGGTACTTCTCACTCATAAACGAGTTCCGCGGGGGCACGATAAAGGTCGCGTTTCCTGCAAAGTGAAAGGCGATCCGCGGAAGCTTCGATAAGGCGACCTGTGAAGAATCGTAGCAAAGATCGTCAGGTGCATTCACAGGCTTCGCTCTTACACCAGACTTCACTGCCGCCAGGAAGGGCTCGTAAACTGGGTCGGGCAGAGCAGTCAGCGTACTTCCCGAATCGATTACGAGCCCGCCACTCTGGAACGCGGAGGCCGGATACTCAATCATGGTGCCGCCAACGCTGATCCCATGCAAGTCCAGATAGTAGAAACCTGGAACGTAATTGGGGTTACTGCTCGCTCTAAGAAAAGGAGTGGACTGGAATCTTCCAGGAAGAGGGGCGTCGCCGAGAATGAGGGAGCTGACGCCGGCGTCGTCGTCGAGGGGTCCCAAGCAGTAGGAAAACTTGTTATTGATGGCTTTGCTCAGCTGAGACGGGAGAGAAAGGACGCCTCTTCCGAGACCGGTTAAACCAGGGATGGTGACGGTGGGGCCCCCTTCCTGCCGGTGACCGCAGCCAAAGGCGAGGGGAGATGGAAGGGCTTCCCACCCCGCTGTCGAGCTTCTCTTGAGACTGAATGTCTCCGCGACCATGTCTCCGGTCGTGTTGGCGCCGTCTCCGTAGGAATACAAGTACCCGCAAGTTTCGGGATGGTTGCAAAAGTTTTGGGTCGACCCAGTACAGAATTTGCTCTTGCAGGGGAGAGTCTTGTAGGAGGAGGACGAATGGGGATCGTACAAGGGATCGTCCTGGGGATAACAGATGGCGCATGGCTTACATTGAACCCAAATGAGGTCGCTGCCCGTGTCGACGATCATGTGCTGCAGCAGTGGAGTGGGGCGCCCAATGCCCATTTGCATTATGAATTCGCCGTCAACTGCGCTTACTGGGCTGTACAAGTTATCACCTCTTCCTCTTCTTGCCATGGCTTGTAGTCTTTCTAGCCGCCTTTTGCTCCGCTCCACAGACAGCCGCACTCGCTCAGCCATCGTGAGATTCATGTGGGGTTTCATCAGTGGAGAACGGGCGGACTCTCTGCGGATCAACTCCACTCTGTAGTAGTTATTGCCCTGCACGCTCCCTCCATCGCAACAGCTGGAGGAGAGAGAGTATAAGAGGGTGAGGAATACGGCTACTGACTTCAAAATGCTCAGAACTGCGGCCATGATGATAGCAGAAATAGGAACTCCTCATGCACCTTGCTTTGGCAACGAATTCTGGTCCAATTTATAGCCTTCTATTGGTCATTTACTCTAAGGACTCTGACTGCTATTAGAAATAATCGGAACCAACTAATGGTTAATTGTCTAGCCGTGCATTTTGTTGCTTGTGAAAACGCATCCCTGTATGATTGGCTTCGTTCATTAGTGGGCTGCAGCTGGTCCCCTGGAACGACTTTTATTTTGTCCTGCAATGGCGCACTTTAATTCTATTCTACGGTGCTTGTTATTTACAGGCACGCTTCTATTATATGGTGATCTTTACCCATAATTTCATTGGTTCAATGAAGCCTTTATTCGATTGAGTGGCGCACTTTTAACTCAGTTCACTACTTTGTAGATATTCCTCTCCACCAATGATTTCTGCGTAGCTAGAGTAGATTGGTTTACCTTATTCACAGAGCACTTCGTAGCAATTATTTTATTCACTTTGCAGAAGTTCCTCTCTAGCAATAATTCCAGTGTATTAGAGTCGACTTGTATTGGTCGATATAACAAGATTAGCTATTTTAGTCGGTATAGTAATTATTTCAATTGAATTATAAATATTAAGAGTGGTGATTGCAGTCACTTTGTAAACAGGTGAAAGTGGATATAATAATAGAATATTGCATGACTTTGTGTATGGTAATATACTAAGAGGGGTACATGTTGTATGATTGTTGTAGGTACTTGATAATCTTAATGAAAATTTGCGTATAGGTAATACACTAAGAATGGTTAGGTTAGGTAAGTGTTTGTTGTAAGAAGTTGAAGCAGTATAGCAATGATGTCAATTGAAATTTATGTAATTGTTTTGATTAAGTTGGTTTATATAGTATATTTTAGAAATATAAAAATAAATGTGTTAATAGATAAGATTGAAATTTCATGTGTTAAATACATTTCATAAATTGTTTCTAAAAAAGAAGAATGCATGCAAAGTGAAAGGCACAATTTATAACTTAGATACACTCCTTGCTTTTGGATAATGGAAATATTAAGTTATGATTGATAGAGTGAATGATTAGAAACAAATATTTTTGAAACATCATGTCTAAAAGTAAAATATCTTGGTCAGAAACAAGAGAAAATTTACTCGAGAAGAAATTTTATTTTGTAGAATGCATGTTTGATTTTGTGAGCCAAGTACTTTGCCAAAGGGAGACTTTATTTTAATAGAGAGGCAACATAGGAGATCTTAAGAGACACATTTATCTTGATTCCTTCTGAAAGTAAATAATGATATGCCACTTTTTCTCTAAGGAGCTCACTTTCAAGCAAGAAGATGCTACATGAAAATCTTGTTTGAACTATCATTCAAAATGATGCTACAAGTTGAGAACTAGGGAAATTCAATTACATACAAAAATTAGGGATCTAGTTTACTATCAAATGTAACATCATTTCTACATAATACTAGCACATTTTAGTATTATATGCACATCATCAAGAATACCATTTGTTTTATATATGCTAGTGTTATTAAGCCGATAGGCTTTATGTGGGAGCTTTGCTCCCCAAAAAACTTAATTTCGATGGAAAAGTTGTCAACCCAAACGGATAAGTTGTCAGCCGAAACGGATTTCTATTTGATGGGAGCTTTTCCAATAGAAGTCATTTTTTAGAAATATTTTATAAACAATTTTTTTTGCATTTTTTCCAAATAATATCCTTTTTTTTGTAAACTTTCTATTTTACTATTACGTTTCTAATTCTCTCCTTTCTAATTTTATTTAACTTGCTAATTCTCTAATGTTTTTTGTTAATTTCTATAAATGTCTATCCGTAGCTTCAACTTTCTTATGCAATCTACACGTTGAAGAAAATTCGTTGTCTTATTAATTAAATTGATTTCTAAGTTTCTTCCTTTAAGTTTTTGATATGGATGCGGAGGCGAGCAATTCTACTACAAAGGTATTTGTATTTCTTCTCATTTATTTTTACTATTGTTCTGTTGTTATTTTCTTTTGGAAATAGTCATTAGATGTGGCTTTGGAATTTTGTTTTTGCTTTGCTTGAATATTGTTTGAGAAAAATATAATTGTTGTTCGAGTATAAAGAAAGTCAAAACGTTCAGTATTATGTATTTTTCAAAAAAGGTTTTGGTTGTAGTTTTGGGAATGTTTGCTCTTGATCTGATTTCTGTAGGTTTTTCCTACAAATTTTAGTTTGCCTGGGCGGCACGACACATTTTTTTGTTAAAAACAATAACTTTAACTTTCACGTCTGCAACATTAATTAGTTATCTTGTATTTCCTTATGTTCATTCTGTTGATATTGATTCGAACAAGTATAATTTCAAAAGTTGATAGAAAAAAATCTACAAAATAATCTAGAAACTGTTTTGAAAATTAATAAATTTAAATTTTTAAAATTTTAAATTTGTTCTATTAACGTGAGTAGTGTTTCACCATTCGTGAGACTGTCTGTTGTTGCTTCTATCAAATTTAAAGCACCAATAGACATGTATGATCAAGTAAATATTTTAAAAATAATTATTTATAGTATCCGCAATCTATGAAGATGAGTTGGATTACTTCTCAAATAAATTGGAAGTTTTAGTTTTTTGTTTTTTGATCTTTTGATCGCAATAGTATTTTTTATTAGAATGATTTTTAATTTTTTAAATATTTCTTTAAAAATAAAAAATATATTATAATATGTGAACTAATTTAAAACTTTACATTATATGAACATTTAAATAAATATTATTAAATTGTATGTGACATAAATAATAAATAATATAATTATTATAAATGAATAGTATAGTGTAATTTTATTTTATACTATTTAATTTTTGCAAATAATTAGAGAAGTGGTAGGAACCATTACTAATTTAACTATGTCACCTTTATTTACAATTATTAATTGTTTTCTAAAAAATAAATTTTATTCATTATTATATTATAATAAATTAAGTAATTTTAAACTATATATCATATAAAATTATAAATAAATATTATTAAAGTTTACATGATATAAAAATAATATAATAATTAAAAATGAATAGTATGGTGTAATTTTATTTTAAACTATATATTATATATAAATTTCAATGCATATTTAAAAATTATTATTATTTATGTATATAACCATCATTAAAATCAATTGATATAAACTCTAAAATGATTTCAAAATATACATTAGAATATATTATAAAGATATAAATTATATAATAGAATGTGATACAAATTAAATATATAGTAACTCTATTCATCTATAAATTAATTATTTAATTAAAAAAATTATATTAAAAAATTAAAACTACACTTCATAATTTTGAAGTCAATAGGGTTAATTTAATTTATTGACATTTTCAAGTGGATAGTCTTCATTATGTTTATTGACATGTTTTTATGTTGCTTTCCTATTCATTCAGGTTACTATGTCGACACCTACAACCTTCACAAATTCCAACCATGCATCGACCATAAACTTGAGCAATGAAGGAACCATAATTATTGTAAGTTATCATTTAATCTTTAAAATTATAATCTCCATATGCATGTCAATTGTAATGTCATTGAATTGTTTTCCTTTAAATTTTAATATTCTTATATGTAACAGTATTTTCCATATGCATGTCTATGTCACTAAGTTTTGATGTCTTTGATCTTTAATATCAAATACTCTATAGATACAATGTCAAATGAGGTGTCAAATTAGGTGAGATCTGTTCCTACAAATGAAAGGGGGACGAATAATCCAGTGAGTTTCCATTCACATTTTTTCAAAATTGCATTTAAAACTTAAATAAATTTACTTCAAGGCACCTTTTTAATTATGATTAAATAAATAAATAATGAAGTTTGTTGCACTTCTATCAGCAATGCATAATTTAATTATGATAAAGTAGCAATAATAAATTTACTATTAATTTTTAAAAATTTATTTACTTGCATTCTAAATTCTGAAGTGTAGTTTGAAAACTAAATTGATTTCTTATTTTTCTTTGACTAAATAACAAATTAATAGAATTAAATAACATATTATTATTCATTTTACTTTACCCTTTTACGTAAGTATAATACAACTTTAATATTTTTTTATTTCAAATTTGTTTTACTTATATTGTAAATTCTGAAGTTTGTAGTTTGAAATAAAAAATTATTTCTTATTTTTCTTTGATTAAATAAAAAATTAACATAATTAATATGAATCTATTTTTTGTATGAATCTATTGTATTTATATATTTAATTATAACCATTGATTGTAACATATAGTATAGAACACTTGCCACAAAGTATACACTTATAGTAATTTATAAGAAATTGGTTTTTAATTACATTTTGAATTTCATATAAATTTTCTTTGTGTTGTACATACTCAAAAAAAGATGCAAGAAGAGAAATCACCTTTCTTGCCCAACTAAATCACAAAATTTGGTATCCACCTACCTCGCATGGAAGTTGAGCTACCTAAAAGTGTTGGTCCTATAAATGATTATTGGTATAGGTACGAGTGGCAACAACAAACTTCCAGTCATATGCATGGTTTTCTATGGCTTCCAAATGCACCAATGGACATGATCAATTGGAACAACCAATACAAATCATATCAAGCAAAGAAAATCATATTTCCATGATCAATGGTTACACTTCCATTATTGGGTTGACCTTTTATTTTTTGATCTTATGTGCTAACTTGAAATTTTTTGGAGCACTCAATTGTAGCATTTCAAAGATTCAAAGATCTACATTACAAAAATTTCAATTGAAATTGAAGCTTATTTTCCATGAAGCTTATACCATATTTTTTCATGTTCCATGTATCACAGGAATGAATGTCATTTTTTGTTGGTAACTTTACAATAAGTACATGAGGTTTGATTTTGACTATTTCTTAACTCTATTTTAAGTTTACATAGAAAATTTATCTTAAATTTTAGTTTGTATTTCTTAACTCTTTTTAAAGTTTACATAGAAAATTTATCTTAAATTTTAGTTTGTCTTTCCTATCGGCTCACTGTTGCATGCACAAAAGCATGCAACTGCTAGTTACTTCATATCATAATATACTTCCTAGAGCCACCACCAACATGACTTTGAAAAGGATCATTTCAGCAAGCCTTTTTTTTAGTACAAAAAGGAGCCAAAATATTAATTGATATACTCTAGTATAAGATGTACTCTATTATCACATCAACTAAGCTTAACTATAATATGGTATTAGAATTTGATGTGATAATAATGGTAGGGTACATGCAGGGGTCAAAGGTGTTGAATGTGGTAGGGTATATAATAATGGTGGTGGACATACAAAGGACTTGGTACATTGGTTATTGGCTCCTTGGTGGTGAGCATATGTTATGGCTATATGAGAAATTTGTATAAAAGTATTTACAAGTCTAAATATTTCTTTTGAGCTTGGATTGAAATTTTTGTTGTGAGATCAAATTTAAAGTGACAATTTATTAAACCAAATCTGAATTAATGATAAATTACCTTAAGATTTAAAGTGATAGTTTATCAAACCAAATCTGAATTAATGATAAATTACTTTAAGTTTCTTTACATTCTTTGATTGCACAAATAATGAGTATTGATGTTTGCTCATTTCTATTTTTTCTTCTATAACAATACCAACATCCATAAATTTATAAGCATATTAGACAAGCTAAAAACATATTTTTTGTTATCTGAAATGATTGAATCTTTGTTTAATTTACAAAGTCTAATTATATTATTTCCTTTCATTCTATTTACGATGCATTTTCATCATTTTTTTGTAGAGAGAGGGGAAGACTTGTCAAACATTCACATTGATTTGTAGCTATTCATTTTTTAAATTTAAATACATTTTAAAAAGATGTAGAATATAATATAATAAAATTATTTTTAATGATGTAGATGTAAATCATTAAAGGTAATAATAGAATTAATTAATTTAAATAATTTTTAATCATTTTTTTAATTTTTTAATATTCTATTTATTTTATTTTATTTTTAAATTAAATTGATTTGCATACAATAGAATTAGAAAGGCACTATTCATATCTATATTCTTATGGAATTTAATATTGACTTTGTTATTGTTCCATCATTTACAATTTAAAAAATAGAATCCATTTTAATCAAAAATTTGAATAGAATTATCTTACTATTTTTTATTTATAATTAAAAAAGAACAAAAATATTTTTAAAATTTGTAAAAATATAATAGAAAGATTCTAATATGTTAAAAAAAATATATAAAGATCTTAATATGTAAAAAAAAGTATAGAAAGATTATATTAAGATTTAGATACTAAAAATATAGAAAGTATGGAAACAAAAATAGAAATATTTGAATATATTAAAAAGTATAAAAAAAATTATTATAATTTAGATATTATTCAAGATTGGATAATTTATTTATTTTTCAAATAATTTGATCAATAAAAATATTGTTTAAACATTTTTTTTTTATAGATCTATATAGACTCACAAGACTATTAATGTTTCTATTCTATATTTGACAATTGTAAATAATAACAAATAGAATATAAATTTTTTAAATATGTTAAAAATATCGAAATATTCTACTAAAATCTAGATTTTACATTACAATTCACTAAAAATTAGTCTTAAAATTTACCAACAAAAATATTATATGAAAAGATAGAAAATAGAAAAAATATATTAACACAACTATTAAGTTTTAAATCTATTTTAAATTTATTAATTATTTGTTAAAAAATTAAACGAAAATGCTTAATTTGATTTTAAGATTTACATGATTTGCATGAAAAATCAAAATCAAAATATTATATATAAATATTATATATATATATATATACATATACATGTATGTGTATATATATATATATACATACATACATGTATATGTATGTATATATACATATATATATATATATATATACATATACATGTATGTATGTATATATATACACATACATGTATATGTATATATATATACACATACATATATATATGTATGTGTGTATATATATATATACATATACATGTATGTATATATACATGTATATATACATACATACATGTATATGTATGTGTATATATATATACACACATACATATATACATGTATGTGTATATATATATATACATACATATATATACATATATATACATGTATGTATATATAATATTTTATATATACATACATGTATATATATGTATATATATGTATGTATATATATATACACATACATATATATGTATGTGTGCATATATATATACACATACATATATATACATATACATGTATATGTATATACATACATGTATATGTATATATATGTATGTGTATATATATATGCACACATACATATATATGTATGTGTATATATATACATATATATACATACATATATACATATATATACATGTATGTATATATATGTATATATATACACATACATATATATGTATGTGTGCATATATATATACACATACATATATATACATATACATGTATGTATATATATACATGTATATGTATATACATACATGTATATATATGTATATATATGTATGTACATATATATGTATGTGTGTGTGTATATATATGTATGTGTATGTGTATATATACACACATACATATATATGTATGTGTATATATATACATATATGTATGTATACATATACATGTATATGTATATATATGTATGTGTATATATATATATACACACATACATATATATGTATGTGTATATATATATACATATATATACATGTATGTATATATATGTATATATATATACACATACATATATATGTATATACATATATGTATGTATACATATACATGTATATGTATATATATGTATGTGTATATATATATATACACACATACATATATATGTATGTGTATATATATATACATATATATACATGTATGTATATATATGTATATATATATACACATACATATATATGTATGTGTATATATATATACATATATATACATACATGTATATATATGTATATATATATACACATACATATATATGTATGTGTGTATATATATACACATACATATATATACATATACATGTATGTATATATATACATGTATATATATATACATGTATGTATATACATGTATATATATATACATGTATATATATACATACATGTATATGTATATATATGTATGTGTATATATATACACATATACATATGTATATACATATACAATACATATACATATACATATACATATGTATATGTGTATTGTATATGTATATACATATGTATATGTGTATATATATACACATACATATATATACATATACATGTATGTATATACATATACATGTATATGTATATACACATACATGTATATGTATATGTATATACACATGCATGTATATGTATATACATATGTATGTGTAGATACATATGTATATACACATACATGTATGTGTATATACATATACATGTATGTGTATATATATACATATACATGTATGTGTATATATATATACACATACATGTATATGTATATATATATACACATACATGTATATGTATATATACACATACATGTATATGTATATATACATATACATGTATATATATACATACATATATATATATATATACATATACATATATATGTATATATATACATATATGTATATGTATATATACATATATATGTATATGTATATATGTATATATGTATGTATATATATATGTATATATGTATGTATATATATACATATATACATATATGTATGTATATATATATGTATATATGTATGTATATATATACATATATACATATATGTATATATAAACATATATGTATATATATACATATATACATATATGTATATATAAACATATATGTATATATATACATATATATACATACATATATATATACATACATACATATATATGTATATATATATACATACATATGTATATATATATACATACATATGTATATATATATATGTATGTATATGTATGTATATATACGTATATATATGTATATGTATGTATGTATATATGTATGTATATATATACATATATACATATATGTATATATATACATATATACATATATGTATATATATACATATATACATATACATATATATACATACATACATATATATGTACATATGTATACATATGTACATATGCATATATATACATATATATGTATATATATGCATATGTATATATATACATATATATGTATATATATGCATATGTATATATATGCATATGTATGTATGTATACATATGTACATATATATGTATGTATGTATATATATATGTATATATATGTATGTACATATGTATACATATGTACATATATATGTATATATATGTATGTACATATGTATACATATGTACATATATATGTATATATATGTATACATATATATATACATATACATACATATATATACATACATATATATGTACATATGTATATATATATATATACATATGTATATATATACATATATATACATACATATACATGTATATACATACATATACATATACATACATATACATATATATATACATATATGTATATATATATAACACACCACAAACAAAGATAGAACTTAACCATGAACAGACAGAAAGAACCATGAAATTTTTTTATTTATTTAATCATCATATTGCAAGATCAAGTACAAAGATTGAATCATTCTCAGAATTGTAAACTTCAACATAAAAGAATATATCATCAAAAAATATTTTCATAAAGATGTCTATACATAATGAGTTCAGTACAATATTGATGAATAGTATCATTCAAAGACACCTAGGTCCAACAAATGAATTTTACAAGTATCAAATTCAGTTTCAAGAAGTAACTTCAACAGTCTTCCTTCACACTAGTTATTCGACTTGAACACCTGAAAATTACACAAACATGCAACCCAACACACAAAGGGCTCAGTAAACACTGAGTTAAAAAGCGTAGTCCACCTACATACATGTCAGAATTAACATATATATAAAACCTTATTGCAGATATCAAACCACATAACATAGTGAAATTCCAATATTACTATGCAAGAAGTAACACCTTCTAAACAATGCAAAATTAAACTCGCACTAAGAATAACTAGTTAATGAACCATATATATACTAAGGTGTCATCACTATGGTGCTAAGATACTGCATCTGTATATGGTAAGCCCTTAGACAACACATAGTGGGATTCTCTATAATACTCGTGAAATGACGCAATAGAGACCTGCCTTGTTCTCCGTACTTAACCTTACTGGTTTAAGTCATAGGTAAGGCCAATTATCTTTTATTTATAATTAACCCTCCCAATTCATCTTAAAATTATCACTGAATTTAATTAACTAAATAGAATAAATCGATATTCAACCACCTCGATATACGTTCACTACAGCTATCCTTAACATACATATCAAACAGATATTCTAAGAATGCACATGTAACTAATAACAAGTCTGATTTCTCATGATATTACATTCTTCATCTTTTAAAACTCTCATCTTCTACTATCAATTTGAAAGTAAACTTAGGTTATTTTAATAACAGAAGTAAATACTACAATATTATGATCTCGTAAATATCACTAAACTGCTACATCAGTTGAATGATATTTACCAGTCGCAGTACTATACTACTTATTTCTATTATTATAAAAAACTAAGCTTAGCCTCCGAATTGGCCAAGATAATAATACAATGTACATATGATACCCTTGTTTTAAATAACATCACACCAACATATATCATAATTCGTCTCATATCTTAAAACGACTTTCCATTTTATCTAAGGACAGAAATACATCTTATTTCAAAACAATATGTAAATGCTTATTAAAACACTTCATAGTAAAATCAAGTATTACTAAATCCAAGTGCAGTCAATGCTGAACAAAAGATAATCTACAAGGTTACTGAATATCCAAGTGTCTATTGATGTTTTACCACTATTTAACGGTGAGATACCACCCAGTTATAACTATAATTAGCATTTAAAATACAATATCTGAATTAAATACGACTCACAAATATGTAATATAACTTACATTACATCAATGACCAAAAATGATTAAGATGCAAAATCCCAAAAATAGTAAGATGCTCACAAGTTGTTCACATAATGACCTTGGTGATACAATAGCATCTATCTATATCTATGCTCTCGAAATAATGTCTTGTTCATTTGCAACCAATTCCACAACAACAGTTATTCATAACTCAAATCTCCATCATAAGTTATGGAATAATTTATACTATCACAAGGTTTCCTATTCAGAACAAGTTTTCTTTTAAAACATTAGACAAAATGTCATTTCCAAAACCATCACCAACTGTTTACTAAGTTACT